>JAZGTK010001032.1:0-46396 GCA_036877625.1 Ambastaia sidthimunki | reverse complement strand
AGGGTCCAGATTGCTGACACAGTGAGCATTGTTCTAATAAAGCCCATGCATGGCTGTTCAGCTTCATGGCTGTTCAGACTTGCTGATGGTCAAGGATGGACCTACGGTTGGAGCCAGAGATCCATCTTTAAGACCTCAGGGTTTGTAACTTCAGGCCTTGACATGAAAAATATGTCAGATTGAGTTTTGAGCGCTCTCACAAGGTCCTAGAAGGATCATCTAAGATATGTCTGTCTTAATCTTTTAGCATCTGCTACACACGGTACTTGAGGAGACCAGAAACCAAAAGGAAAACCTGTCAGGATATGTTACAATAATCACTAAAGATAAAGCAAAAATGATCTGCTATTCTGACTTTGTAAGTACACCAATCCCTGCTGCCAGAACTCACACTCCTTCAAACTCTGCACCAACCTGCCGGGTGATCTCTGCAGCAGACCCTAAATATACCAGAACTCTTCTTGAAATGTTTTGGACTCAGTGTTGTGTGGCTGAATGTCTTGAGGCCATGAAGTTAGATGGTGATTTTCTGGCAGAGCTGTCACAGTTGTACATTGACAGGCCCCTTTTAAAATCCAATAACTCTACTAGCACAAAATGTCACTCCAGAATCTGCTATTCAGTCGTACCCTTCTGCAAGCCATTTAATCAAATGTCAACATGTTATTTTATCTCAGTTCTGTCCTTTAACAATATTTACCTTCTCTTGTTTTATAATTAATTTGAAAGTGTGTTATGGAATTGTTCATTCAAAAATGATAATTGTGTCATCATTTACTCTTGTCATTTCAAACCGATATGACTTTATTTCTTTTGTTGAACTTCACTTTATTTCTTTTGTGGAATACGTTGCTCTGGCAATTAGTCTCAATGGAGGTCTGAAAGCTTCACAAAGGACACAAAAGAACCATAATAGTGTTTTATACAACTTATACTACATTCAATGTCTAAATCGGAACTCCCCCAGCTAACAATTTTAGGTTGCAAAAATGTTTCCCGAACTTTTCCATTAAGTAACAAAAAAGTAAAAAAATTTATTTTGAAAGTTCTATAAACAATTTTTTAATGTTGTATTACCAATGTTGCTTCGTCATAAGAACGTTATTTGAACATTTTTTAAATTCTGTACCATTTCAAAAATGTTCCACTAACAACTTAAGAATAATGTTTTTGAAAAATATTTATGTAATGTATGTTACTAACATTACTGCAAAAACTTTTCAGATAACTATAAGAGAATGTTAGCCAATGTTCTGAAAACATTCCCTGTCGGCTGGGTTATGTGGGTTTGTTTGTCTGTTCAATTAAAGTTGTTATGACAGTGAGGAAGGGCAGTGGAGGAGTGAGATGGACTCCTCGGGCGGTGTGGAGCTGAAGCTAGTTTGTGAGGGTGTGATGTGCCACAGAAGATAAGAATGTTTCTCTACAGTCTGCTGATATACGTTCGGCACAGTTAGCAAGGCCAGATACGCAGCGTGAAAGATAGAAAAAAATGACAAAAAAAGACAGATACACCAAGCAGGGTTCTCCAAGCTCACAAAAACAAACAACAAACACAGTTAGGGACTTGCTATCAATGTGGTACCATTAAAAACCAGCATGTTACATTGGTGAGATGCCCATTCGGTAAAAATATGATTATGGCGTTCTTTGTGTTTCTCTGAATTACACAAAGGGACCCATAAGTGTAAATTATGAGTTTAATAAAATTGTAAATGCAATCCACAATGTAAAAATAAAAACCGAACTATCGATTTTAAAAGGAGAATTTGCAGGACATCAAAGTTCATCCAGTATTGTGTTCCTGACATTCACACACCATACCAACTTAACTAGCAATCAATGTGAAAAATAAGTGAGATTGACTTGACATTAAACAGTAATTTAAAGTCAATCTTTCTCTCTGTCCTCTGTGGAATTTGCTTAGCCATTATAGATCATGCATTTTAATGTACATCACCGGAACTTTAAAAAGTTTTTCCATTCCAACTTCAGTTTTATATAACTTTATGTAACGTCACTTGATAAAGTTGGAATTGAACTCAACTGTTACATAAGGGCAATGAATAGCATTAACCAGAAATCAGTCAATTGAGGCTATTTTCCTTTCAGAATTGAAAAGGTGGCCCTGCCCAATTCGCTCTTGCAGTTTTGCCATTTCTTGCACCCTGAATTCTCACAATCACACTCACAATTCTCTCGACTGCTTGCATCAGAAAATGATTCATTTCGCAGAGGTGTATCTGCCTCATGTAAACGCTGTTACTTTAATGACATGGGACCCTGTCATGGTTTGTAATGATTGGCTGGATGGGCGTTTGCTGAGCGTGCACAGTCACTCACTTCATATGTCACTATAGAATCCACTGAGACACCACGAGGTCATGTGACCTAGAAAAGATGAGGTCATTACTGTCTGGTCAAGCAGCTGTTTGTAAGTGCCACTGGAAAGCTTATGTGAGCTATTGAGCAAATGTGTTTCCTAGGAACTGTTATGATTATAATAATTTATTTCAATATATGATGTTTATGGCTGCTAATATATGATTTTATCTTTCTTGTTTGTTGAATGTGATGAATACAAAGAAGGAAAAACATATTTTTTATTAAAAGGACACATTAAACCTGACAATGCAAAAAAAATGTTTTTCATTGGAAGGTCGTTAGCAAATATTATTTGATATATTGATATATATTACAGATTGATATATATTCTCACATTATTGTGAACATCAGTATATACATCAGTATCTTACCATTTGTTTCACATTATATAATGCTATAGAGTGTTCCTGTAGCTCAACTGGTAGCGCATTGCGTTAGCAGCTCAAAGGTTGTGGGTTCGATCCCAGGGAACACAAGCACTGATAAAAAAATACAAAAAAATGTATACCTTGAATTTACCTTAAGTTGCTTTGGATAAAAGCATCTGCCAAATGAATAAATGTAAATATAATGAAATTATGTCTGTTATTGTTACACTGTAAAACATTATTTGATCAGTAAGTCATGACAACATATTTTACATTGACTCATTTAAACAAGTTAAGCAATTCAACTTTTATACAAGTTACAACAACTCAACACCAGTCAACATTTAAAACTGTAAGTTGAAACGACTTGTACAGTTTCACAAAACTTAAAACTTAAGGCAAAAAGTTGTTTTACACTATAAAAATTTAGTCTGCTCACAATCTGAGCTGTAAATTGAGCTTGTATTTCATGATGAAAATAGTGAAAAATAACTTGATGAAACATTTACAAATTTTAAACTGTAATGAGCAACCTTTTGTGAAATTATGAAGCAAGCAATGAAATCTAGTGGAACTCAAAAGGAATATTATATTAAACAGTATCAATAGTAAACTGTTATTTTATATGTATGCATGTATAAATTGTATTGTAAATCTCTTCGTGATGTTTTTAACATTTCATGGTGTTGTAAATAGCAAATATTAATGAGTGTTAAAAGTAATTAGTAACATGCCAAGTCTCAAAAGATGACAGTAAATGTAATTACCAATTAATTTTTTTATCACGCTGTCTTAAAAAGTGTTTCAGCTTAAAGGAATAGCAAAAATAAAGTTATGACAACATTAAGCATCTCTATTTAAATGCATACAGATTGTCTGTATATGTGTTTAAGGGTCTGTGCCTTTAGTCTCTATATATATTGTTTTATTATTTGCATTATATTGCACTCCACACAAATGAAGTGCAAACAGGAAATGATTATCTAACATTCAACATAATGCCACGCCTTCAAACCAAAATCACTTCTGTCACTTCTGACAAATGACAAACTTCCTTATGTGCCTGCAAGAATTCAAATGAACAGATTATCATGTCGGTTAACATATAAACTGAGTAATTGATGATGATGCTTCAAAACGAATGGAGGTTAATAGAAACGAGAAAGTGACAGTTGATTAAAGAGAGAGTGAGAGAGTGTTTAATGAGCAATCAGTCTTAGCCAGTTGACAGCACAGTCACAACAGACCAGTGCTCCTCACCTTTCAATGAGCTGTAGTCAGAACAAACAACACACACACACTCAACTGGCATCGCCTTGTTCACCTCATTTGCATAAAGAGTTATTGGGTCTACGTTGGAGCTGTGGGTCGGGCCTTGAAGAACTGAGCTGGTCTGAGAACAGAGCGAGACACGGAGGCTGATGAAATATGGAGCCTTCGGGCAGGTGTGGTGGTGTGGGGTGAAAAGAGAGCTACGCACAGAGCCTTAAAAAAATGACAGATTTTAAGCCTCACACAAACAACCACACACACACACAGAAATGGCTAATAAGCCCATTATCAACAGAAACAATATGCCAAATGCCACACAGATCCAAAATAAATAAAAAATAAACCAGTTAGTAAAGGGCACGCAGAGAATGTTCTACAGAAACAAAACAGACCTTGAGCAACATCTGCCACCATTAAAATCGATTTATTGCCACCACAGTAGAAAATGAGAAGATTGGTAATCTATAAACATCTGGATTACATTATCCAGGGATGGAGAAAATGTTCTCATCACATTAGACTCTGATTTCATTTCAGATAAAAAGTGGGTTTTACATCAAAGCAAGTCAGAAAACATATTTAAGATGAATTATTGTGAAATTATGAATTGAAATCCCAATGTAATGTAACTTATGCAATACCTATTACCAAAGCATTTAAACAAGGGAAGCCAATTGTCTTCACCACAGGCTCTTGTTGTTTCAAGAAAAAACAGGAACAGTTCATCTGCTTTTCTGTGGTAGAAAATACAAGTGCAAAAACATAGAATAAGACATCCATCTTTCATAATATACCATAATGTGACACAATTAGGGGAAGTGTGGCCTCTGGCAACAGTTTATAGGCTGTTTACACAGCATAGATCTCTGAATGGGGCTGATGAAAACCTGTTTGAAGACTCTCTTTATTTCTGCTATTGTATTTGATGTCACCAGTGCGGCAGAAATGTCATACTTCACTTTAAAGGCTAATGAGAGAAATAACAAGCACAGTTAAGATCGACTTACAAAGAGAAATGTTAGAGAACACTATTAGATTGTTCATACAACGCTTGTCTGACTTTGCAATGTTTACTTGACACTACAGTAAATAAGACTAATTTGAACACTGTGTCTCAACATAACTCTGAAATACATACAAATGAATACATACAAATAAATGCCTACAGTACAGTTTACTGAAGCTAGAGTTACTAGTGCTAGATTTACAGAGACAGAAATAAGAAAAATGTGGCTTTAGGATAGATTCTAATAACAGGGAGCTTATGGTCCAGAATACAGGAAGAAAGGTAGCAAGGTTACCCCCCCTGCCAAAGAGCAGCCTGGCCCTGCTGTCAGAAGTGTTACCCCCAGTTGCCCGACAGGGCAGAGTTCAAAGACTTGTGACAGTAACATCTAGAACAAAAGAATAAAGGAGAGAAAAATGCTAGCCTGGAGCTTATCCATGTGCCTTAACCAAGCCTAAGAATTTTTGACCAATCAGCAGCCTACAATTAACACTCATTTGAATACAGTTCTTCTCAATGTGGTGCAGATGGACAAACGTACATGCTTATTGTTAATGGCAAAAGGCAAACTGAGGGGGAGGGACATTTGCTGTGGTCTGTGTGCACAGGGTTAAGCTCATGTGGTTTATTTTAAGGTCGGATGAAGCTTCCAGCATTATTTGATAATGGCAGGAGTTCAGCAGACAGTGACCGACAAATTAGAGGATCTTTTTTGGCCCAATAATGCCATATTTGTCTTGATCATATCTGCTGTGGAACTGAATTGGTTCATTTTGTATTAATGTTAGTGGGGAGCATTTGGAAATGGCATCCAACAGATAAAACCAAATTAGTCTGAGTGAACAGTGTGTCCAAATAAACCAGATTAGAAGTTCGATCTGTTCCAAACAATTTTCTTCTTAAAACAAAGTGGCACACACACACACACACACTGGTCAGAACTGCAGCCCCCACTGGGGAGCAATTAAGGCCAAGGGTCTTTTCTCAAGGACACACTAGTCTTTCTTGCTAACATCAAGAATCGAACCAGCAACCTTGTGGTTAACAAGTGCAACTCTAACCAGTAGGCCCCAACTTAACACACAGAAAGGTATAATCCCTGTAAACTTATGTTGTCACACAATGTTTATGCAGCATTTCCTAAATCTGACAGTCGATGGGACACAAAGCTGAAAAGTTTGATGAATTCCCACAATGCTGTTAACAAAGAGCAAATAAAGAATCTGTTTTATTACATAGTCTCTAAATCAACTTTTTAGGACAGTTATTTTTAAATCAACTAAATTGGCATGTGATTATAATAAATTAAGACATATATATCGCAGCTAAACCTGGTGGAGGGCTGGTTATATTCTCCCAGACGCCAAGGCATGTTTAAAAAACACTGAGCAGACATTTCAAACATGAATGGATTTTATAAAAACAAAGGCTGTTAATGACAGAACGCGCACGCAAATCTTGCTTTGTGCTTTCATTTTATGTTAACACACGTGTTGTTTATCTGTGCTGATGACCTTCATAAAGTTTAGAAAGACTGTTGAGACACACAAAATGTGACAGTCCCAATCGCTGAGTGTTTAGATGCCCTTTTGCTGCTAATGTCACGCTGTGAGTGTGATTTTGAGTCAGTTTGAGACACGCTGCTGTTCTGTCAACAATCACAAGCTGTCCTTCATCTCTCCTGCAGGAACTTTGTCATCAGCCTTACAGATGGGCCGCTTGCATGATCGTAGCATCATCTGTTCTATGGCAACATTTTGAATGAATCAAGGACAGTAAAGTGCTAATTCACAGAATACTGCAGCGTTCAGGAACAATCAGGTCTTTCTACGAATGCTGTGAATACATGTAGGTAAGTAACTTGTACAGGGTGTATGCTAAGTTAGTACTGATGAGATGTTATGGTTATGGTAGTGTTATGGTGTTATGGTAGTACATCAAGCAGTTAGCTTGTAAATTGTAGATAATTAAAGACAACTTTAAAAAAAATTATAATCTAGTAGATTTAGTAATAAACTGTTATATGAATAATACAATAATAAATAATAATTTCTTAATTATAATTTTAAAAGACATTAATTGTATTTATGGCAAGTAGTCAAGGCTAAATATATCAAAGAAATTCTAATCAGGCACTGAACAGAGTACCGAAGGTTTTTAAGCCAACAACATCACTTTGGGGTCCTAAGGCAGACTTATTTGACCAGACAGACCCAACTGTTTATAACACCGGCATGTTTATTTACTGCAGTTTCTTTGAAAACAAACAAAATCAAAAGCCTGTGCTTTACAACGTCAAAACTTCTGTCATACCAACACTGACTTCAGCCTGACACATAAACTGCCCTTTGGGATTTACTTTCTCTGTGCTAACAGAAGAATTTCAATAGCATGTAAAATGTCTTGTGTTTATGGACGTCTTGGCAAAGCAAAGGTGTTGAGAAGCACCGGCGCGTCACAAAAGAGAAGGTCACGTCTTGTTTGTGTTGTGCAGCGTGGGAAGTCTGCTTGTGTCAAACAGCCTTGTCCAGAAACGCATCACTGCATCTTTATGACCTCACAATGTCATTTCTTTTTTATGCAATTCTATTGGTTGCCACCGGAGCAGCTTTGCCATTAAGCTTATTACTAAACTTGGTTATTATAAATAACTTGGCAAAATAAACGTGTACCATGTCAGAATAGATTGCAATGACAGCTAAACGTCTGTGTAGGTGGGAAAGTCCAGGACAGGAGAGCATGACAGCTGCCTAAACTGATACTGAAAAATTGCTCCCCGCACAATAAAAATGTCAACAAAAACCGAGCTGACCTTTACAGCTCCGTATTCTTAGGGGCTTAAATTTCTCATGAACCGCACGGTGCGCCAAGTTTATCACACTTGTGAGGGGCAGCTTCATGAAAAAGAAAAAAACATGGAGTGGGATTTATTCAGCCCCTGGAAGGTTTGTATCAAACACTCATGCAGACTTTTAGATAAACATGCTGGCTGTTATTAAAGTAAGCGGAATGAAGCCTAATACCTTCATAGAGTCACAGAGGCATGTCAAATCCTAAATTACTGCCTTCATGCTTACAGTGATCCAGACACACGTATATGATTCTGTACCTGTGAGTTTTTTTCCCAGAATCCTCTCTGGATGAGCCGATAATGAGCCATCTGTCATTGTCATTGTAATTAATCTGTTGGTATTTAGTGGATAATGAGATGCTGTCGTATCATCTTTTCTTTCTTCTTTTTTTCCGTTCTCTACACTCCAGACCCTGGAAAGGGAAGTAGGGGGTGTCAACCCTGTATCTACGCCACCAGATTGGTTGGTTTTTTAATTTTAAAGCTTTTTATTGTGTTAAACACCTGTTTTGGGGAGTTGTCATATGGCAACCTTGTTTTCGAGGCCGCAAACAAATGTCACGCTGAAGACAAAACACGGACCGACCACCGCGGAGAAGCTCCGTTGACCCCGCCCACCTCCATCTCCGAGCAATGTCAGGATCCAATGAGCTGCAGCATATTTACAGTGTGTTGAAAAAGTTGCCACATACAGTGAGTTAATGCAGTATGGCTTCTGTGCAGATGTAGTAAATCTTTTTCAATCATATGTGAAAATTAAATGGTGAGCTAGACGGACAACCACTTCAGATGGAAATTGCGTTGCCACATGCAATTTCACACGAAGGTGCTGCTCTCACATCTACACCACTTCCTGTTCCATCCTGTTGTAGATACAGAAGATGAATTTCCTCTGAGGAAGGCATGAAACTTTATTACGCTGCACAGGTGAGCCGTCACGCGGCCGGGCCTGTGTCACCTCTTAACAGGAAACCGGGAGACTGAATTAAGTATTAACACCCCTGTTTATCTTTCTGCTAATTCAAACGTCAAACCAGAGCCTTCACAAAAACCTCAGTCTGTTATCCAACATCTAAAGCCAACAGCAAAACCAATGTGCAAGCAAATGTGTTGAGGATGTGACAAAACAAAATGTCAGGAAGCTTGAGATAAACGCACCAATTTCTGAGCGATATTTTCAACCTGTTTACCATGTCGAGTTTTAATTATTGGTGTTTGACGTCAAATGCTTTACGATGGGGCTTATCAATAAAGAAAACAGCTCTTTTTGTATCAATGACTGCTTGTCATTCAAGTTGTATGAAAGAAAATAAAAATGGAAATTAATTCAAAGAAGGGGAGCGTATCTTTAATGAATGGAGAGCTGGTGGATGGTATGAAGGAAGGGTGTGGGAAAGCTTTTCACAAGGGAAAAAATCTGATGGATTGGAATGACTGGTGTTGGATGTGAGGAGTCACGGAGTGCTGTGGAGGCTGCTCCTCTGAATCTCATCTGTACGCATGAATTAGTGTGAAGTCTTGAAGTGGAGAATGAGCCTGTTGTGGAAGGCTGGAATAAAATTAATTCAGTGTATCACTCAGCCGGTCTTCATCATTAATCAGGAAGAAATCTAAATATGCTGCACTAGTGCATGTTGATGTGTTTATTGCGTTCTTTACCTTGACTGACAGAGTATGTGAATGGAGATGAGTCCACAGCCATTCCATTCCAGACCCACTCCTGGTTTTCCATTCTCCCTCTATGCTCACTAGTAAAAGAAATCCTGCTCTGAAGAAAGATCTAAACTATTACCAATCATGAATATTTGGGCACAAGACCTCTTAGAAATAGCACATATGAGACAACAAAGATGAAGAGCAAATCAGCAACTCATACATCTCGACTTTTCACATGTAGTACTTTTAGAAGTGGGATAAACTCTGCTCATATTTACTCAGACAACAAAGTCTGCAATCAAAAGTTTTCAATATAAATCCAAACATTTCAACAACTTCTTGCAAGATCAAATTAAGTTTTATATTTATACATTTTGTTTTTAAGAAGGTCTTGAGGTATACATTATATCAGTATAGCTTTTCGTACAAATGGCATTGAAGGTGTAATGTTTTACCTCTTAAGCTACATGAACACTTTATCTGAGTAATTTATCTAAGCTATTAAATTATATCATTTGTGTACAATTATTTTGTTATTGAAATGAAATATTATGTGAAAAGAACATGTCTTCTCAACACGTCTTTATAAACTTCACCGCAATTGTTTTAGTCATCCTCACACCCTCCCCTCACAGTCACTGAACATTTTGTATGTTTGATCATTGTCTTTCCAAAAACATTTTACAAATTCACACTTTATTTCATTCTTACTGCTAACAGTCTTTTAGCACTGTGTTTAACATCATTCTTGCTAAAATGTGTTTGCATTTAGAGCAATTAACATGTGTTGTGCTCGTTATGGAGGTGATGTTGGAGCGATTTTAAAATCGAAAGACAACACAGACCTTTTAAGATTTTATAAAATTGCATCTTGCTTCCAGCAAAAATCTCAAAGCTCTGCCCTCCCGCAGCTCATGTTCTCTGTTGGCTGAGCGCAGCTGTGTTGCCAACACAGATGAAGATGTCTGGATTTCCAAATCAATGCTCAGTGGCATTAAAGAAGAGGAAATTGATCGCACCGATGGCCAAGGCTCACACCAGGCTCCCTGTTTGTTAATATGGGCTGTAAGCATGGCCTTATACCATTCGTGACAGCTGGCTCGTGCTCCTACGGGTTGCAGTGAATGTCAATGGGGAAGGTTGCATACTGCGAAGCTGTGGATTGTGACGAGCGTGTACCTGATGCATGCAGTCATTATCTGCAGTTTACAGCTGAGGGACTGTGGAATGTTGACTACCCGATGAAGCTTGTGGTGGGAATGTATATTGGTTTCCAAACCAATTACGACAGCAGGCCTCTAATGAAGAACATCAACACCAGGACTTTGTAACATTTCAGTACATGTGCACTCACACACTTACAGAAAGCTGATGCAGTTGGGAGAGTAGCCAGTCTGAGAAACTGCCCTGAACAACACAAATCAGCTATCATGGGGGACATAAAACAAAACGCTAGGCTATTGTTTGCCGGAGTAGGGAACGCCAGACGACAGACCACCTCTTATGAGATTTACGTCTGGGACCAATGTGTATTTAGTGTTGACCATCTAAATCTCAGCTCAGGGTGGTAACTCATTGATTTCTCTGACAAAGTATGAAATGAAAAATGCAGTGAGTTTTCCAGAGGTTCATATAAAACGTGCACCCTCTATTTTTCTAGCCACGAGCGCGGCACACACGCACAGACCGTTGAGACCACACAGAGGTACTCTGGTGCCACAGGTTCCACAGAGAGGTTCTGTCACGTACCAACATGCTGTAAACACACTGAGGTCAGCATCCGTCTCTCACCAAACATCACCTGCTGTTGATTTAGCCCTCGTCTACAGCCTAACCATCTGTGGAGGAAAAACAAAGCCTCATCCCAAACCTCAGAGAAAGAAGGGGTGGGGTGCTGCTTTTTCCAGGAATGGACCTAGAGAGCTGATATCTGCTGTTTTCAGGTGCCTTTAACAGCAAAGCTGAATCACACTTAATCGATCCATTTGAACTTCCCCTGGTGCTCAGATCCCTTCAAGATTACAATTACACAGCTCTGAAAATTAGGGTTTTACTGGCAGCTAATGGTGGCTAATGACAGCCTTTGGTACATGCAGACCAGCACTTTGCTTTTATATAATTTCAAGGCTTTCTTTTGACGTCTATGACGTCATATTCATTAGCGTTTTTCTTACATGATTATGACAGCAGCAGTAATGTGATTGTCACAAATGTCCACTGAAGGCAAGTTTAACAACCCAAGTGCAGTTTATTGATTAAGAAACTTGGACAGCAATAGACAAATAAGTGACTTGACCTGACTTGACTTAACATGAAACTCACCAACAGCAGACATGCATGCTTGTAAACAAACAAAGCTATACAAAGACTATGAAAACATAAGGGCTATATATACATAAGGGCTATATATACACAGGGACTAATGACAATGGACCAATCATTTCAGGACAAAATAGACGGGACAACCAATGAGAACATTACATATAACACAAGGGAACCAATCAGAACACACATTAGAAAACTACCAAGGCCAGAGAAATGGACTACAAAATACAACTTTCAAATAAAAGGCACGAAAACATAAACAAGAAATAAAACGAAACAGATGACAGTGACAGTGATATTTAATCAAAAACTGAAAAGAAAATGTTTATGCTGCCTGCTGGGAGAAATATTCATTCAAATCTATCCGTGAATCTGTGAGCTTCTCTGCACTGATTTCAAGTCGAATTTTGTAAAATTCTGTGGAATGGATTTAAAATATGATGAAGTGTGTTAACTGGAGCTGATGGTTTTACACTTTTACGAGCAGCTCAAATCAATCAAATTAGCCCAAAAATTTGATAAACACACAGTCAAGAGGATAAGGATTTGTAGAATTTAATACAGTGGAAAAAGGTGGAGCTTTTTCCTGTGGGCCTGGTTACATTACATTTAGACATGTACCAATTTAAGAAGAAACAGGAATTGCACTCAAATCCATTAAATAAAAAATCTGACAATGTAATTTGAAGAGATCACACTGAGAGACTTTGCAGGTTTTGGTTGTTAACTCTTAGGCAGGCCGGGCCTAATGTAAAAAACATAATTCACCCTCAGCTGATCTCTTTAAAAAGTGCCGTGCGGCTCAAAGCGTATCTATATCACTGTGACATGATTAACACTGTGGACTCTTAGTGTTGAACTATCTCACCACTCACTATAATGGGACTCTGACCGAATACCGTGATGTCTCTGAGGACAGATGCAAAGAAAGTCTTTATGATTGAACTCATTACCACACCGAGACATATGGGTATCATTACACTGAAACAATGCATTTCCCTTAATCAAAATATGATAGGTGCGGCGATTTAATTATTTGTAGGTCTGCCAATAAGATTCAAACATCAATAATGAACAAGATTTAACCAGCTCCAATACGCCACAATTTAATTCAATTTATGAATGTATTACAATTGCATTCTCTGGAAGTTCCCCAAAGGACTTCACGAGGACGTGAGGATACATCTTTATATAGCTCATCTTTTCATGTTATTTTGATCAGCTTGTATTGTATTGCATAATAAACAGAAACCGCAGCGGATCATTCTCTTGTCTCTGTAGAATTAATTGCTTTTGTTACTGAAACAAATCAATCAAATCTGCATTTAAATCAGCATCATTTAAAACGCAAGAGACTAAAGCAAGAGGATGGTTTTAAATTATCTTTCACACTGTTCAGATTGTGGGGGAGGACAGGGGCGTCCCCAGACCCTCAATGGGAGTACAAGGACCCCCCATAATGAATAACTCTACTGTGTTATGTTTTACTGAAGAAAAGTCACACTTTTGGTGGTTTTATCTGTTTTTGTTTGAACTCTTTAAATGTTTGTAATAGTAAATAGAACAGTTGTAATGTTTATTTTTTTGCTGTTCTGTTATCATTGATCTATAGTTATAGTCCTGGACTTAATGATATATTTTATTCAAACTCACTGTTTACTGCATCATTTCAGTCCACAAATGCGTGAATCCAGTCTAACCAAGTTCAGTAATATAATGCAGCGTGAATTTTATATAATGTCCATAAAATACATACAGTACCCAGTATATTGCACACTAGGTAGTGATGTGATAGGAGCTAAAATCAGCATTTATTTACAATGTAAACAGAAATTGAGGTGGACTGGTAATTTTTGTGCATCGTGCGGTATTGGTAATTTTATTTATTCAGTTATTTATTGGTTCAATACCATAAAACTGTATTATGGAACAAATAATAGGGCCATTAAATTATTTTCAGATTCCACAGCTATGAAGTCATGAGCAATATGTTGTTTTAGCACAAAATGAGGCCAGAAAACAAACTGTTTTCTTTGTATACGTACTAAGGATTCAGGATCTGTGGTTATTAATTCAAATGACACATTTATGCATCTGTTGCTAAGTTTAAAACATCACAACTGCATCTGCCATGACGTGTCCACTAAAGAAATTCAAGGTTCAAGTTATTGAACCAAATACATTAAACAAATAAAGAGTCACCAATTCCAGACAATGCAAAGAATTACCTGTCTGCCTCAATTTCTCTTAAAGAATTGTACATAAACACTGATCTCAGCTCTTACCACATCACTACCTAGTGTGCAATATACTGGGTACTGTATGTATTTTATGGACATAATATATATAAAATTCACACTGCATTATATTGCTGAACTGGGTTAGACTGGATTCACACATTTGTGGACTGAATGATGCAGTAAACAGTGAGTTTGAATAAAATATATCATTAAGTCCAGGACTATAACTATGGATTATTGAAACCAAAACAACAAAACGAAAAATTACAACTGTTCTATTTATGAAACAAAATAAATGCATGTTCTTTATAAAGCGAGAGCCAATTATTTCCAAATATATGCTTTGTGTTTGAGAATATATAATGACAATATTGAGATATACTGTATGTGTGAACATTGTTAATGTTTGATTGTTCCTGGAAAACTATGCCAGTCCAATTAAATGATGCCGTTTTTTTTAGAACAGGATTAATCTGTTTTTAAAACTCACTGTACATGTATTAAAATCACCACTACAATAAAGTAGTTACAATTTACAGTACATTTATGCATTTTAAGCATTTAACCAAAACAACTTAAAGTATATTTAAGTTACACATTTTGTCAGCATGTGTGCTTCCTGAGAATCAAACCCACAAGCTTTGCACTGCTAACACAACGCGCTGCCAACTGAGCTATGGGAACACAATAAAAGTCTATTTTCTAAGCACTGATACAGCACTACTTCCTACAGCACCAAGCTTTATGTTTAAAAATATAAAAGTCTCTCTAGATTTTTGGTACCATACTAGGTACTGTTAATATCTGAGGCCAGTACTATTGTAGGGTCATTAACACTCTGCTAGCTGCAGAAATTCAATATTACACTTTATGCCACTACAAATGAAAAGACCAGGGAATCGCTGTATCTCATTCTCTGTTTTTAAGCTAACTGACATCAACATTATGAACTCTATAGATCTGAAAGCACTCACTCGCCTCTGCTGGGCTATTTTTGACATTTCAGTCATCAAAGACCAAATGTGTCTGATTTAATGAAATCACAACTCTGTCAGCTACACATTTTCATATTCCTTAGAGGGGTTATAACATACATTTGATCCACAAACCTTTCCACACTCGTGTGAGGGTGACAGATCTAGTTAGTTAGACTGCCTGACTGACTTTAGTCTGCCGAGGTCCAGCTAACACAACACAAACAATCTGTTGCTTGTCCTCAGAATGCAAATATGGTCCAATGGTTCTGATGTGACATGACAACAGTTTGTACTTAGTGTGTGGCTTTTTAAATCCCAGTTTAAAGGTGTTGTTTTTCTGTCCCAACATATTTTACTGAAATGCATGTCCTGAAAAATCGCCCATGTTTCTGTGGCAGCCGTAGGCTCTGTAAACAGCAGAGAAACAAAGAGTCAGGGGTGCATGACCCACATTTGTTTCAGCCAAGCAAAAAACTAACCAATCAGAAACACTCTCTGCCTGTGAACCATTTTGCGCCATGTTTGCTGACATTAGGTTTGATGATATTTGATGTCTTTGGGCGGCGCGGTTTAGAGAATGCTTGTGTGGCTGAAACTAGCAAAACAGTGGACAAAACTGCTTACGGCACCTTTAATGCAGAGACAACTAAAAGCAAGTCATTTAAAAATGGATTTCCCTGAAGATTAAACAGACTTCATCTCTGTGGCACTGTTAAAACTGCTTTTTTAAAAGTATCCACTCCAAACACTCAAGCTACCATGGCAATGCCCTAGCAACCAGCCAAAACACCATAGTAACCACATAGCAAAGTGCACCAGCAACGCAACACCACAGATACATGGCGATAAGATCCTTTCACCTTGGGAATATACAGAAAACATGGTCAATTATCGCACTAGAAAACACTCACTTTTGCCTCAGTAAATAAACCTAGTGTTTTATTTTATATTTAGATTGGTGCCGTTGGAGGTGCTTGGGTTGCACAATTTACCTTTAAACATCTTAAAGACAGAGTTTAATTATGATTTATATCTGAAAACACTATTATTAGGTTATGATTGTAAAGATATAAAAGATTACTATCGTAATTGGATTTAAGCAGAGGGAAGGGTCGTGTTTAAAGTAGCTAATCTGAGGAGGATCTCTGGGAAAGATCAGCCTCACACAAGAACGTCAAGGCAATTAACACTGCGAATTCTGCAAGGATAAACCATCTTTGATTGGATTGAAGAGTGAACGTCTACAAGCCTTGTTTAAGAGACTACAACTGTATGCGTGAGTAGAAAACCTTAAAGCTTAACCTTAAACCACTACTAAACACCTTCTCACTCTGACCAGAGCATCCTCCCCCTTTTCTCCAGTTCCCTGAGTAATTATGGCAGTGGAGACCCCCTCTCTGTGCTCCAACAGCATCATTAATAATTGTTGTGTAATCAAATTACCCAACCTCTCACTCTCTGATTAGTCCACTGTAATGAGCTGTGCTGATGGTCTGCATCAAGCTTTCATTTCTACACTCCCATCAGAGGCCTATGGAGCCCAGGGCTGAGGGACCAGCTATGGAGTTGCAGTGCCAGGGGTCTTGAAGTGCTGCCCACCTTATTGGAGAAACAAACTGCTGTGGGGACAACGCCAGGGCTAAGAGATAAATGATGTCAACCTTTGGTAGAATAAAAAAAGAAAAGTAATTATTTCTCGACAAGGATCACTGACCTATCAGTTGCCACACAGGTGATAAGTTCAGAGAAAATATCTACCCAGCCTTTGGGCTTCAGAACAGACACCCTTTATGGAATGACCTTCCTACTTCCAACTGTAATATATTGCTCCTACAGAGCATTGCTCAGGACGCCATTGTGTGTGTGATCGGATAAATGGTCATCCGATCCACAGGTGTCAGGGTGAGTAAGATGGCCTTGCGTTGATGTCACTCAAGCTCATGGTCATGCATTGGGGCAACAGCCACCATATGTTGGTGTCATCATTGTCCTGGCTCCACCATCACCTCCGGCCTGACATCACCATTACTCACCTCCACCTGCTAACATGACACACACACACATCTTGTGAAGCCCCGAGGCCGCTTCTGTGAGCAACATGTACCGTTGGTGGTTCGTGTCAATGTCATGACTGATTTTCACGCTGTTGCACCATACTGCTGATACTTCAGTGTAACATCTGCTGCCCCTCTACAGCTCAGTTGTGTGTGTTTTTTCTGCAGAAAATGACATGGGCCTGCTCCAAAAATCTGCTAATCTCCAACCAGCAACCACGAATGTCAAAGCATCGTCAAATGTTCAAAACAAACATTTTGGGTAAGACTGATGCAAAACAACTGCTATAAACTAGATTCCTATAATAATCAACAAAGCTATTTTACTGCATCACTTAGTAGTATGTACTGAATCTGGAGTCATATACCACAACAGCCTTCTAACTATATTTCTATAGTTATTTTCTATAATTATAAAAAATAAAAAATTACAATTTATATGTCTATATTAAAAATTCTCTCTCTTTGTAAGTCGCTTGGGATAAAAGCTTCTGTTAAATGAATACATGTAAATGTATTTATGTGTTTATACACACACACTGTAATTTTGTGAGTAGTACTACTTTTTTACTAGGCAAAAAAAGTACTGGCACAAAAACCTGCATTGTTTCAGTGGAACATGTGTCTTGTCCCTCCACACCTCATATCCGCTCACAATATATGCTTGAAAACACACAAAGCCCATAAAAGTCACTTCACACCATTTTATCACCAATTCCCATTTATTTGTGCTTTTTTATACGGCCCAATTTTTCCGGTGTTGTCAACAGATGCCTTAACGAACTCTTGTTCCAGCGAGCAAATGAATATGGCTATTTAATGAGCACCAAAGTAATTATCATAACAGAGAAACTATTAAAGAAAACTAATGAGTGGAATGGAAAGCTCAATTACATTCACAAAAAAAAAAAATTACCTAATTTTTTGTTCTGTTCAAGAGCTATAAATGAACCCGAGAAGCACTCGGCTGGCTCTGTGCGTTACAAAGTGACGTGTATTTTATTATTCTGAACTGTAGTTGAAATTTAAAACCAGCTTATGGTTTGTCAAACGTATCTGTTTTGTAAGATTTACAGAGACAACAAACAGCTTCTACAAAGACTTAAACCACACAGCCAAATTGTTAGACGTCAGGCCCTTGATTCTGATTGGTCAATGGACCAATTGGCCACTGGGCTACATCTCTGACTCTGCTTGGGTTTATTTTGTGATAATGACTGGCTGGCTGCACATTATCCCATCTATATAATGCATCAAAATGTAACCACTATATATAGCCAAACTTAGATAACCAACGTGCGTCTGAAAGCATGTATTTTTCTGTGGAAAAAAGGCTATTCTGCCAACAACTGAAAAAAACATTTGGGGAAAAAACATGACTTAAAGAAATCAGTCTTGTGCGTGTGTACTTGCGTGTGTACATTTATCACAAATAGCAATTTGGTGGAGGAGATATATCTGATCAAAGCCAGTCCAAACACAGCTAAAACTCACTCGATTAAAGTCACCCATGTAAATAAAAATTAATATATAACTAAAAATCAGTCTAGTACTAGGAAACTTAGGGGTTTCTTAAATTTTGACAACACAACAGATGTGAAACTGATCTAAACTCCTATTGTGTCACTTTAGGCTCTCTGTCGCACCCAATTAACAGCCTGCCATATTTCCCAGCATGCACTTAGTGCAATTCATGTCTGCGCTGCATAACTGCGGTCTGGTCTTTCCTGTCAGTCTTCATGTGCACCTTTCTACAAGTAGATCCTTTCTGCTCATTCCTGGATGTGTGTAAAAGCAGAGATTAGCCAGACTTAATGGTCTAAAACCAGCCATACTTAAAGCACGTGGGTAATTGCTGCAGTCTGAGATGGTCCATGAGACTGTAGTCATGGATACAGTCCACCCCGTCCAGACGAGTTTATCCAGGCTGCCGCCAACATGCGATAGCGGGCGAGAAGGTCAGGACGTGTACGGTGTCAGAGCACCTCTGATCACGCCTAATGAATCTAAACTGATTCATAAAGACATTTGGAATGAGTCATGATTCGGTGTGAAAGCATGCGAGGTGGCCGCATCTGCCAGCCTGCCTCACACGCCGCTCCATCATGCAGGCCATGCGCGCATTATCCAGCACCTCTGAACGTCCTGCGTCACATTTTCGCCTTTGTTGATCACAAACAAAGAGAGAGGTTTGAAATAACCAGACATGCTGCTGTTATTAGCGCTGTTATAATTTTACAGAATAATTCACTTTGAAACAGTCTTTCATTATTTACGAGCTCGTGAGTCACCTGGAACACTTTTACTTGTGCTTTTCCCCAGCTCACAGGGAATGTTCTCAAAACGCTGGCTAATGTTGTCTAAAAGTTATCTCAGAGTTAACAAAACATTCTTGCAGTAATGTTAGTAAAACGTTTTTACATTACATATCATAAAGATCAAAAACATTGTTCTTAAGTAGTGAGTGGAACAAATGTTAAAAATGTTGTAGAATTTAAAATGTTTGAAAAACGTTCTTATAACCAAGAAAAAATGATAATAGATCGACTAAAAACTGGATGTTTTAAACGTTCCTAAAATTTTCAAAATAACATTTTTAATGTTTCTGTAACTTAATGGAAATGTTTGTGTTCTCAATAAGAAAAATGTCACATGGGTTTGGAACAACAGCAGGACGAGTAAACGATGACAGATCATTTATGGAGTCCTTTGAAGTGAACAAACACAAAAACATCTTCACTCACAGCTGAACTCTAGAGACCGGAGTTTTCATTTCAAAAAGGTTTCGATATCAAAACAGCATAATAATCTTCTCAAATTAAAAAAGAAAAATTAAACAGTATGCCAGAGCATCAAGCGATCAGACATCAATATCGGCACCAGCAAGAGACACATTTAGCTTTGTGGTTTTAGCCTGAAGCCAAAAAAAATGTGTGTGGCTGTGTAAAGAGAACAGACGGTTATTTTCAGACACTAATATTCAGACACATGGTCGGTCTCTCTCTCCTTCTCTCTCTCTTTCCCAGGAGCTGAGCTAATAGCTGTCCGTGCACAGCAGGGAACGCAGTCGGGAAAAAACTCTGAATGATAGCAGACCTGCCAGCCCTTCATGAGAGTGAGGTATCATGGGTAGGAAATGGACGACCTCTCTGCTGTCTTCACCATGGGAACTATTATCAGACCCGGTCATGCTGTGCCGTTTTCAAATAAATAAATCAACTTCAAGACTCAGCAGAAAAATTAATCACCTGTAGCATTGTCTCACACACACACACACACGCTTCATCAACCCTATTAACTATTATGTCAGATACAAAACAGGACTTGAAGCTAAATATTCTGCTTCTAATTTTACACTTTTAGAAGAAATATGTGAGTGGTACTCGCCTGCCATGATGCTAGAGTGTTGTGGATGGTTGCCAGGGCTTTGTTTTGCTGTTGCTAGTGGTTTTTGGCATGTTGCCTCACGGTTGCTATGGTGGATGTTCCGGTTGGTTGCTTACAAGCTCAAGTTTTTTTGTAAATGTTCTCATGTGATTAATTAATTTATTTTTGTATAAAGTCTAATTGTTTTCAAAAAGCTTATAAGGAGTAAACAAAACCTAGTTACTTATCAAGTAAGACCAATGGAAGACTAGCTTGTCTAAACTAGTTAAGACACCTTTTGTTCATAGCATAGTTTGTTCAAAACACTAACTCGAAGTGTGAGCAATAATAATAATGAGCAACCACTACTAATTACACTGTTTAACTATGACACATTGGCTTTATATCTTTCTTTGGATGCCAAATCAATAAATGCCATTATAACAGTGTACCATATATCCATATACACCACAATGTGTAATGAAAATCAATTGTGATTAAACTTGGATGTGCTCCGAGGGAATTTTTCCCTATTGCTGTGGTGCAGTTACCACGGAAATTAAGAGGAGGCCACGCCCCCTCGAGTGCCGCTCTGTATTTAGCTTTACACATCAGTCGACTGTACACACATGTATGGCAAGCCACCAGCAAATCAAATGCTTCATTTGTTCTGAGGGAAAATAACATGGATTTTGATTTGACAGGATTTATGGTGTTCAGTCAGAGGGAACAGTAAAAAACGGCTACGCTGGCAGCCCCTCAGCCTGATTTTTCTGTCTTTGTGAAGCGTGTGCTTGTATTTTTAGTACAGTAAAATGACGGATGAAGCATTCTGTCCACGGTTTAGCCAAAAAAGACCGACACCCTTCTGAGTAGCCGTGTCTGTCTTACCAGTACAGATGGATTTTTGTGCATCTGAAGTCATTATGACTACTTTTTGGACATATATGTAAATATATAACTAAAAAAAAATGGTCAATGAAAGACATATTAGAAAAAATACAGCTTATAAAGTAAACCTTTCATTGTAAGTAAATAAAAAAGTCATAATTCTGCAATGCTTTATGCATCTCCACTGCCCAGCTAACAGGGAACGTTTTCAGAACATTGGCTAATGTCAGTTAAGAGTTCACTTAGAGTTATCAAAAATTGTTCTTGCAGTAACAATAGTAGAATGTTAATAATGTTATCATATTAAAAAATTTTCTTAAGTTGTTAGTGGAACATTTTAACATTCTTGTAACCAAGCAACGATGTTAATACACTATAAAAAAACTGGACATTCTGAACGTTCCTGGAACATTCAAAATAACATTTGTGCTACTTAATTGAAATGTCAGGAAAACGTTCTTACAAACATCCTTCTTGGGTGATTATTGAATCACATGAGGTAGAGATAACGAATACATACACAAATATCCATCAAGGTCATATGCTACTGAGGCGTGTTACAATACAATACAAACAATGCCAGCCTCCATGCGAATTAGATCTAAGCATTCACAAGCTGTATTTCATTTGTTCTGCTGAGCCGTCTGAGGCCCAAAATTGAAGTAATGAACATAATTAAACTGATCTGAGCTGACAGTTATTTTAAATGATATTTTTCTCCCAGAAAAAAAACTATACATCGAAAAAAATCCCTGCTTGAAATATGTGTTTTAATACACACAGAATGTGGCTGCCAGCATCATCAAGCTTCAGAAATGCTCCTCGTTAGTCTTTTGGCATCCGCTTTCATGACTCTTTAATAAACAGAAACAAACAGAACCCAAATCAAATCAGCAAGTATTTGTGTGTGAGGATCTTCAGCCCACTGCTGTTGGCATCTATCTTCAGCACCAGTCTCCATCCAGTGAGAGCTTTGCATGAATCTTCACGCTCACAAACACTTAAAGAGGTTTCCAGTAGTGAGCTGATGAGCTGGCTGAACAATCTGATGGCTAGAAGGCGAAAATAGCCGTGGCTCAGTAGTCAGCGCATGTGTTCTAACATATTGAGCCTTGGTTCTCATGTGGGCAATGCAAGTTTGAGTCCAACTCATGTTATTTCTTAATACTGCTCAACCTTTTTACTGTACGCAATCATTTTCTTTCTGGTGTATGCTGTCACTGACAATTTAGAGATGCACCAATCCAATGTACTGCAGAATACAGAGAGTATATTGTGCAAAGAGGCATATGGATGACTTTTATGGTGGTTTTATGTTTTTTTTGTTCTTTATAAAGCTTTATGCTCACAAACTCACAGTATCAGATTTGTCTAATCAATACCTGAACAAAAGCCAATATCAATAAAGATTCAGAGTCAGGTATTGGATTGTTGCAGTCCTACAAAACAAGTGCCAAAATGGCCAAAAATGTTGCTGAGAAAGGCCCAAAATGTTAAAAGGCTGTTCTTCTTTTACAAACATCTGCTCTGAGAGGTGCAGCAGGCTAAGCTATGGTTTCTGAAAAATCTCCAAGGTAAAATATGTGCGAAGAGACCGAGAAATCCAACGTAAGGTCACGGTCGAGCTCCAGACTGACAGCCCTGTTCTGGCCAATCAGTCGACAGACTGCCTGTGGATGATTGACAGCGAGGGAGACAGGTTGGCACAGAGGGGGGCTCTCACAAACCACCTCAGGGCAACACACACACACACAAATACCAGGAACAATTTCTTGGAGACAGAAAATTCCCCATCTATGGAGATTCAGAGGCCCCTCACTTTGTGTAGCGAATCACATTTCCCAGCATGCATTGCTCCTCGTGCTCTGCTTCTATCTCTCTGCCTGACACTCAGCGTCGCCCTCGCTCAGCCTAATGTCGCTGTTTGATACGAACATAAAGGCAAGCTTTTAAGGAACTTTAATCCTACTTAGATCCTGCATTGTAAAGAAAGCACAAGAATCAAAAAAGGTCTCCTTTCCTGTTTGGCTGCTTACATTTGTAGCAGAACTCTGACAGAAGGATTTAAAACCGGATTAATAGGGAGCACAAGGGGGTTAATAGACACAGACTGGGAGAAATCCTTCAAATATGGAAAATCCTCTATTTTTATCAAATTTCTGAGAACTGTTCCAAACTCTAGTACTTTATTATGATCATATTGTATCTATGGGAGATCTATAGAAAAAGCCATAGTCTGAACAAGCAGCATCCTTATTAAATTAGGTTTTTACATGTATAGTGTTTGAAATCAACCAACAAATTGTTAACTAGTCCTTGACTTTGCTCTATAACCCAAGGAAAGTATTTTAACATTAAATTCACACACTTCAACCTTAATCTGCAGATGGCCATTTTCATACTGTTGTTTACTGCTCTTTCCTCTTAAGGCCCTCACCTTCCCAGTCTTTATTAAACCCCTACACATCAATTCTAATCAAATTTGTTGCACACTTTTAACCCAAAGACAGTGTAATATTCAAATCATACAAGTGAGGGAGGGAGAAGTAATAGCTTCCATTAGAGGATAGCACAACACGGACAAAGACCATCTAATTACAGTTAGGCACTTATGCAAGAGATGCCCTCTGAATTCTTAACACATCCTGCATGGCCATTGACATTCAGTGGCTGGCCGAGAGGTCTAAGTGCCACGTCTAACAGGAAGTTGCAAATGTGTGATGTACTGATACCAAGCCACAGAGGACGTATGTCCAAATAAGGGAGGTTATCATCATTTTCATCTGTGATAAATTCCTACAGCTGAGACGATTGCTCATTGCTGAGGTTCACAAACATTTACTCACCTACGATTCTTTTTGTAGTAGGACGTATTCGCTAGAACTATGACCTTGATTATGCATAAAGACCTCGTGTACGGACGCCACAGATGGTCTCCGGGGGCGAGTTCTCAGTTTTGATGTGAGTCGCGTCAGCTACAAGGTGCTCCTGGTTCGATCGATGAGGTACACAAGGCCATCATGAATCATAGAGGAAATAGCAACAGCCCGGCCAAACCGTCCGTCTCTGAGACAACAAACAACATTTCTACAGTGTCGTACAAGCCACAGCTGCCCATCAAGGCCATAAACACTTCTTATTGACCATAAAACTAAACATTTTCATTTCAAAAATATATTTTTGTCTATGAGCTTTGAGAAAGAAAGTTTCCTAAAAGGTTCTTTATTGGTTCCATGAAGAATCTTTAACAACCATTCTGTTGCACAAAAGGTCTTTGTTGCAATAAAAGGTAAGAAAATGGACAAGAAAGTTAAGATAAATGTAAAATGTATCTTTTAAAAACTTCTGACTAAAAGACAAAGAACCCTTTTAGCACCTTTATTTTTAAAAATGTATGAGAGTGAAATGTCTTTAACTGTTTCGCTACATATTCTTTACACACATAAAGACTTAAAGGGGTTTTCAGTAGATGGCTGGAAGAGGAACGGAGCTGTGGCTCATTAGTTAGCGCGTGTGTTCCAACATATTGAGCCTTGATTCTCATGTGGGCGATGCCAGTTTGAGTCCATTTCCTTTCCTGTCTGCTGTTTGAGTTTTTGGACCCTGTACATACGCATACTGCATGTGCACTTGTTTATGTAAACAGCTCCTTTTGTAAGCAAGCATATTAGTGGCAAAAAGCTATGAAACAATTTGTGTAAAGACTAAAGGTCAAGACTTACTATTAGAGATCAGTAGTAAATATTTCTATTAGAATATGGAAGGAAATATGAAGCTGAAATAATTGCTTGTTTCTGCCCTGGGTTGACACAAAAGCTGATGCCAACCGGAGTGCAAAGGCTACAAGGTGTAATGAATTAAAGGTTCGTAATTATTAACATTTAAATCACCATATGTCCTCATACACGTGGCTTGGCTCCGATCCTGGTTTTCCTTACAGCTCTTTAGCAGCGCTCCGCATGCTTCCAGGATACATGCACAGGTGCGTGTTATCTGGCACTTTCTGGTGAACTTTGCTCATCTGTATGCATATACCCCCTTGTGGAATCAGATAAGCCCAAATTTAAAAGGGTAAAATAAAAGGGGATTAAAATAACACATACTGGCATGAGCTGTGAGAAAGCTTTGAATACTCCACTGGCCCAGAACCAGCCAGATGAGTCAGAGTCGGTCATTAAAGCTTATCCCTGCAAATCAAAACCCTTTCCTGTATCAATATTAGCATGGATTGGGGCAGCATGGTGCCTGTGGGAATAGGACGGCATGGAAATCATTAGTAACGCTGAGACTGGATTAATTTACGTTGACTCAAGCTGATGGAATTTTCGTCAGCAGTGATGACATCATTGTGATTTTGCATACCGAATTGTGATTGGTGCTTATCAAACATCTCATGATTGAGTCACGATGAGTCTTTCTTCTCCCTCATTTTATCTATATTTGGAGTCACAACTTTCTTTATCTCATAAAGTTTAACTTGTTCAACTGTTTTGTAAATGCTGGTGTTTCCTTGAGGACATGTATGTTCAGTTTGACTTACATGATACAGTACTGACTGTCTGATGCACAGTTTTATATATACAGTTTGTCTTTTCTTGCTGTATTAGACCCTGCATACATTTGATAGTCCTTTTGACTTCAACTAACAAATACATACTCCTCTGTGTCTACATTATTTAACCGTAAAAATGCTGAAATATTGTAAACGAGGCACTAGAGGAACTTAAGCTGACTAAAAAAGTAAAGCCTTAAATTTTACATTTATGTAACGTTTTCATTGCTTTTTATGTGCTCTTAATGTTTTAATAATCTTTGCAGTTTAAATAGACCACCGTGATTCACCAAGTCACTGCTAATTGTGTCCATTCATTAACGTTGTGCTTGGACAGCCAGACATAATGGCCCGGTTTTATCAGTTTTGCCATGATGGCACAATTAAGCCCTTATTTGACATTAAACATTAAAGACAGACTGGGCCCAGCATGTTGTCACAGAGGAAATGTCATGGTGTCTGGGAAGGGGACAAAATCGCTAAGGAACGGAGGTTTGCACAACACAACTGAGAGAGGTTGGTCTGCAGCCAGCCTGCTGCCATGACCATCTAAGCCCAGCAGGAAAATGTGTCTCTGCCCAGCATTAGCTTTGACATTCTGCATTCAGACAACACCGCAGCCCAGCTTGGGCAACGGAGGTGGGCGGACGTGCCGTAAAGCTGGTGTGACAGCCCACCTGGAGCAAAGAACGGTGTGGATAATCCTGCCGTAGTTTGATTATGGGAGACTGGGCCCTGAGGAGGACGCAGGTGACAAATCAAATCCGACAACAGACACAACAGCATCTGACACTCGGGAAGGGGCGGCACCTGTAATAGAGTAGCAAGTGCACCTGACCCCAAAGTGAGAATGATGAGCTTTTGGCTCATCACACTGACATGGGGGATCTTTAAATTGTGGTGTAGATCGTATGCCAGAACAACAGCAGCAGTTTAGCCAGACAAATGGAGAAAAATTGCTAACGGGACCCTATTCCCACAGTGATGGGTTAGGGGGCAACCACGGTGGGATTCACACCTCGTGATTCCCTGTATGGTAACCAAATGAAGAGCGTTTTCAGTGAGGGAGATGAAGTGTATTTCAAGGGCACTGCGAGAAAAATGAATGCCAGACTTTGAAAGTCAATAAATTAAAATTGTAAAAATAACACGGCTAATAAAAAATTTCACCCCTGTGACTGGATACAAAAGGTATCGTCACCCCTACAAGCCCTATCTCATCCCACACGATCTAAACTGGATATAAACTTCTCACACGAAAATAATATTCAAATGCATAAAAAAGAATAAAAGAAAAGCCTTCTTGGTAATAGAAAACTCTCCTACGATATCTAATATAAGAACCCAATTTACTGCTATTATAATCCATTAAAATCTTGTTTCACATTATTTTAACACAGAGAGAATAAAAAATAATCACCAGTGAAGAGGTTCGCCAGGCTTTCTCATCCCCCCTAGAAAAACCTGAAAAAAATTTGACAGGGAATTGTGGGTATTCAAGTCAATCAGTATATAATGAAAAACAAAGAAACGATACTGACCCAAAAAATGCCAAAAAGCCACAGAAATCAAAGCCTGATCTCTCCTGTGTGCTTTATTAGTTCTGCCTCAGTACGTTTCACTCTAAAACAAATACACATATTAACTCTAAAGAGAGATTAAGACTCTATCAAAAGTTACAGCTCTGTGTAATTAACTATTCAGTAGCAAATCAACTGCAAGTATGTTTTCTCCACTATCTCTGCTGGAGTCCTGCTACCTCACCAGCTTCAGTGGTTCAGCCTGGTTAGGACTTAAATATCAGTTTGCATTTACAACACGCACCTGGCAGATGCTGTTATCCAAAAGTTATACATTTTTCAATAGTACACGTTCAGTATGAATTAATTTGAAGGAACACAAAATATTACTGCTTTGAAGAAAAGATGAATCTGTTCTGTGGAAATGAAAACTCTATTATATATTCATATAGAATATAGAAATTAAACGAAGAGCAAAATGAAAGTTTTTCTTTGTTCTTCATCTTTTAAGATTATTTTTCTGAGAAAAACTCACATTTCGTCTCCTGTTTCAGAGGAGAACATTCAACATTGTCACACGCTGAAATCTATAATCATTATAATTATAATCATATAATTCTGTACTGTAAGAACAAAACTAAGAACTGAATGTTTATCAAGGCTGGTGTTTTTAATAATGAGAAAAACATCAAAGCAAGATTTTTTGACTACATTTGCCACGGAAACCGTTGTGGGACATAAAACACAGTTGGCTTGAGAAATCATCTTTTTTTAAATAAGATAGTAAAACACAAGCCAAAGACAAAAAACTGTGGTTTACTGTCTTCTACTACCATAACTAATCTCTCAGTTTGCTGCTGACATCACACACAATTTTAGTTCAGACAGAAGCTCAAAAGAATTATGTGACAGAGAAGGAGAAAAAGACATTTATTGTTCTCGGACCACTCCGTCTTCATTACCTTGTGTTTTAATGTTTATCGCTATAGCCATCTCTAAGACTCAGCCAGTATCTCACAGGAACATTCCAAAAATTGAACCTCAGATCTGATTCATTACAACAGTGTTAAATTATCCCTGCTCTGCTACAGAGAATTAAATGCCTTTTTACCCCCCACAGAACTCAGCAGGGCATTGAGCTCTTAATAATACATAATAATACAAAATAATACAATAAATACAAACTCCTCACTGCATTAAAAGTGACAGAACCTGGACAAATATTTAAACATCTGAAGTCACAAGCAGAACAACAGAAACCTGCTGAGCAATAGACCCATAAAAAAAAGTAAAAAAAATGTAATGGCAAAATGAATCACTATTTATGTACCAGATTTGAACAACATCAGACAAACAAGGTGTTAGTGGCTTGTTAGTCGAGTGATACTGGCTTAACCTTGCTGTGGTACATCACTTAAAAAACAACAGATGTTGAAGCTCAACCTTGATAAAACCCTACAATCAGGATACTGTAGAAGCCAGACAACATTTCAATTTATATTTTAATTCAATTTCAATCCAGCTTAAACACCAGAACATGAACATATGGAGGTAATTTCTGCTAAAACAAATATGTACATTGTTAGTCTAGAAGAAAATTAATAATTCAAAGAAACAGACTTTGCTATGTGGTTGCTATGGTGTTTTAAGTGATTGAGCCCCTCTTTCAAAATAAGGCCCCTCTTTGGGCCCCTCTTTCAAAATAAGTCTGTCTTACCCACCAGGTGAACATTTTAAATCTGATCAAATAGAAAAGCAAACACATACTTCTCCTCAAAAAGCTGCAGGATTTGAGCTATCATTCATGCACACAGAAAAAAGTACAAAACAAATTGCATGGCAAGGTTTAATACTTAAGGCTAGCAGTTTTGAAAAACCATCACTTATCCTATTGCAGAACCGTAAGAATAACAATAATGCTCAGCAAGCACCACTAGGCAGGAACGAGAGTACAACCAAGAAAGGTTCAGTACATGTGACTCTGAGGAGAGGATTTGATTGGCTATTGGACGTGTCAGCCTGCAGGTGGAAGTCCAGGCTGGAGAACGAAGGCTTTGGAAAAACTGCGGTTGAGTAATCACTACACTGACGTCACAAGTCCTGAATCAATACTGGACAGAAGATCAAACCGCACCCAGCGACTCCCTCGTTTGCAGATTAAGCCATTTTTACAGTGAGTGCATAATTGCTTACACAAAAAACCCATATCCGCTTTCTGTCCTTACATTAAGTTTGCAGGTTTAATTAGCAGAGCAATGACATGCTAATAGGACCGAGACAACCTTCCTGGAACGGTGTGGGTAGATGATTGCTAGTTTTCTCCTTCCTGTGTTGACTTTCCCAGGATGATGACAGCGAGATCCAAGACTATGTCCTCGTGACCTCATAAGATGAGCTGAGTCTGCTGTGTGCAGCCCCAGCCATCTCTGCTCCACGCCTGCAGGCCTGATTATGATGGAGATGAATTTGGCAAACAGAGTCGCCATACAGTAGCGCAGACCGCCCACACCTGCCTTACACCAGCCAATCAGCTGCACTGTTCTGACTCACTGCTCGCTGGCCAAATTTCAAAGGTAAATCTAACATAACGATGCAGGTTCAGCCAAGGATAAAAAAAATACTGTTGATCTTTAGCGTTTGACTCCTAAATGAAGGAATCAATCCTGATTTAACACAGCGCCCTTCAGTGGCCTTGCCCTCCCGTGTTACAGATAGTAAAATAAAAAGTAGATATAGACAATAAAAGAACGGTAGCTAACAATTTATTGTGCCCACCGATTGCTCAGTTTGTCTGCATGTAGTTTTAAGCCCCAGTTCACACAACAAATTATGCAACTCAAGTAACAGCCCAAACATGACAACAAAATTCATGCTGAATGCAGTTCGCATGCTGCAATTACCCATAATTTTTGTGTTTGCGCTGAAATACAAAGTGACACAACAGTTTAGCAAATTCCCCTCTAGGTGTTGGTCATCCAAAACAAGACCCTGCAGACGAGCACAGCTTGGGTTTGGTGAGACGTGTGGAACGGAACATGGTGAGAACAGAGCAAGAGTCAGACTTGCGAGACAGTGCAGCGAGCAAACTAAGAAAGAGAGAAAATCGCCTGGAGCGTCCCACTTATCTCACCCCTCACTGTTTGTGGATGATAACAGCCTCTGCTCTTTTACACTCACTTCCATCTGCAGTCCAAAAACCAGTGGAATAACTCACCACGCGCATGCATACAGATACGGCTCTCGTGACAAATAACGGGTGGCGAGTGGCATATTCAAACCAGTGTTTGGAAAATGAGGAAATTCCACTCAGGCGTGGCAGCTCAATCAAGGCTGTGCGGCGCCCTGCCCGCGTTTTCCCATAATGCTCCATCTGCCGGAATGGGAAGCGAAGGGGAGCAGATGAAAAGGAGAAATGGACTGATCAGTGTATAGGCTCTGCCTGCATTCTCTTCCGTTATTTAATAGAAATCTGTATGAGTCTAGACAATTCATTCATTTGACAGATATACTGGTGAAGTGTGCATGCTATGGGACGCCACGACGCCATTAGCAGCCGCCATATCCTGCTATCCTGAAACTGAAGGTAATTACAGACTGTCAGTTCACACAACAGACAGTCAGTTATGTGAAGTTTGACCTGGTAATCGCTTGTTTATTCCAGTGCCATTAAACGCATGCAGCATAAATCTTGAGGACGCAATTAATGTCCGTCACTGCAAGAAAACATAAATAAGGTAAATTCCATTTTACAATGCAATGTGTGTGTGTGTGTGTGTGGGGGGTTACTTAACAATATATTGAGGACATATTTGTACCCAAAGTCAGCAAAACCTGACAGATCTGTGCAAAGCCTTTAGGGGACGTCCTCATTTGTAAAAATGCTATAAAATAAAGTAAATAAAGTTGTTTTTGAATTGGAAAAATGCTGAAAGTTTTGTGTTAGGGGTAGAGTGTAAGTTAGGATTCGTTTATATTACTTATATATAGCTGTGTATAGAAAGAATAAAAGTCTATGGAATGTCCCCAGTTCGATAGATAAGATAAATAGGTGTGTGTGTGTACGTGTGTATAGAGAGAGAGAGAGAGAGAGAGAGAGCACAATATCATCAAAGCCCTGGCTTGACCCCCTTATTCAATGTAAGCCTGTGGAACCTCTTTTGTCTGTTTTGTCATACAGCAGATGAAGATCTAAAGTTCACTTAGAAAAGCATCTCTCCTCAACAAGCCTCATGATTAGAGGCATCAAACGTGTCTGCAGCACAAACTTTGTTCTGGGTTCGCTCAATTTGCTCTAAGCATGAACAACAGTAACAGTGTTGCTTGCCTTGTCGAGCCCCACTAGTAAGAGGAGGAGGTCCTAAAGCTTTGAAGATGTTTATGTGCAATAAACAATATCTCAGAGCTATTTTTGTCTGTCAAATTATATCAAGCATAAACGTGTCATCTTTGTCCGCCATCTTTGATCAGCATGTCTTAAAAGCTAATAATGTTGCAATAATGTGGCTTTCTTAACCAAAGTACCTTTTGCAAAGTAAAATGATTTTACGGTTGCCAGTTGTTGTAAATGTCACAAATTTTGTTGCATCTATTGACTGAAAAGCAATCAATTGACACAAATGACCTGCCACATTTGAAACGAGTATGACCAGCAATAGTTAACTAGTGGCTTAACGAGCAATTAGCTACTCAAATAAAGACCAACTTAAATAAGATAAACTAGTTGCTAGTTTGTTATTTTAGTTTGTTTCAGTTACTTTTAGGCCATACTTTAATTAGTGTGTTGATATGCTGTGCTTGAGATGTTAGGCAGTTTGCAGAATAAACCTGCTCTTAAAAGTTGCATTTTTAAAGTCATCCCTTACTACAGCATCACTGCTACAGCCATAAACACGCCTCGCCACGGTCTGCGGTTGTTTGATCCTTCGCTGTTTTGTGCACACCTTGTCATAAACTGTGCATTCAAAAAAGTAAAAACATTAAAAAACTGTCTCAAGAACCCTGCATTGTGTTTCCATCTAATGCAAGTAAGATCCCTCAGCTAACTGAAACCTGAAATCAGCCTGGGCTTCTAAAAAAATATAGTTTTGCACATGGGAAACACTGTAACACTCCATTTTGCCCAAATGTTCATGCCAAAGGTCAAAAAACCAAGTCGGCCGATCAAAAGACTATTTTTAGGCTGACAGTTCCTGCTGTGGCTTCACAGACCATGATGTGTACAGAAGAAAACTGTTCACCAGGACCACAGTCCTGAACCAAGTTCCTCTGGTCTTACAGCCAGGCTTTCATCCTCTGCTCTCACCTGAAAGACAGGATACACAGTGAGCACCAAACAGAGATGCAACTACACGTTTGAGCTGAGATGTTCCCTCTATTCTGTGCCTAACCTGCCCTGATCCACTCGAGTGGCAAATGTATCATCATCCCAAGAGGAGGCACCCATCTCAGCCTGTCCTTTCACAGCCAGGGAAGAGCGAACGATGTTGACCCAGCATTGTGTTCCAGGACTGTGAGGTTACGCTGATAAACACTCTGAAGCTTCATCACTCTGTTGAATAACTAAGTGTGAGTGGTATTAAATGTGTCTCTTCTCTAAACAATGGGTTTATAAGAGAGGCTGAGAGATGCTCGGTTTCTGCTCTTCAGTTGATTAAAGGCGAGATCTGCAATGAGCCACAGCATCTGGTAACACGACTGAACATTGAGGAAAGTGGTGACTAATGAGCTGCTCTCTCTCTCTCTCTCTGTATCTGAGATCCATCCCTCGCTATTATCTACACATGACAAAGAACGAAAGTTCAGCTTTGGTTTTAATACACACCTGTGGATCTGGATTTGAAAAATATGAGTTGTTTTGTCAGGCTTAACTGCAGCTGTGTCTAGACAACGTAATGTACAGATAAATGGAGTGTTAGAGGATAAGCCATTTCTTTTTCTCAAAATTCAGTTTTCTTTAGTTTTTTTAAAGTGGCTTATAAGAAAAAATATTCAAGATTTTAAGTCAATGCCAGGTTAAAATAGACCCTGACTTTGTTCCTCACGTAGATTCCTGGTCTTCTTGTAAATAATTCATCAATGCATGTCAATACAAAGACAAATACAATTTTTAATGCTTGTAATGTTTAATTAAAACACATTAAATTGCTAAGCTACTGAAATGACTTTGGGTTGATGTAACACAGGCAAAGTATGACTTTCTTAACAAGAAGAAAACGTGAAGAGACCATGTAGAGGCAACGTTACGTTTACGTTACGTCTACAGCAGGAGAACAAATCATTAAAGTTTGATTAGATTATGAAGACAAAACAAAACATAAAAAATTTGCATAGATACATATTCACAATAAGACTGGTAACATGGATTAAGTAAAAAGGGTCTATTCTGATTTCCTGTTGATTCAGTGCAGTACTTTGATTGGTAATTAATGCTAATGTAATTACAGTTAAAATTACAACAAATTATAATTAGTTTAAAAAGGGCTTTCAGCCTCCAGTGAAAGAGTCTCTTCAGCCTTTGACTGTAAGTTAATCTTTTTCTGATGTCACTTCCACTTCCTGAAAACTGAATCATATATTCTCACTGTTTATCTTCTCAGCAATACTGACTCATCCTTCAGATAAACAGTCGCCCCTCTTAAAGGTTCACAGAGGAAACACAACTGAAAAGTGTACATAACTGTATTCCTCTTCAGAGAAATTGTAATTGTAAATCTACATTTACATACATTTATTCATTTGGCAGACGTTTTTATCCAAAGCGACTTACAGTGAATTCAAGGTATACATTTTTATCAGTACTTATATTCCCTGGGATCGAACCCACAACCTTTGAGCTGCTAACGCAATGCGCTACCAGTTGAGCTACAGGAACACTCAATGAAACTAAAGCAAATTGGTACTTCAGGGAACATTACAACAGACACTTAAATGTAGATGAGAATTGCCACCTGCTCTTTGCACTGCTTTGGTAAAACCACAGCCTGACTGTCACATCATTACTCTACAACAATCGTGCGAGTAGCATACTAAGTATGAACAGCAAGGTTCGAGCCCAGACCTTCTGCTGTGACCTCCTGCTTACTGAATACAGATTCCTTTATTCCTTCCAACATGTAGAATAAATCCCACAGTCACGGCACCAGGCCGTCCTCCTTGAACTTTAATCTTAGAACATCTCTTATCGACAATCCCAAACAACATGATTAAAGAGGAGTTAGGACAATCCAGCTTTCCACTCTGGATCTCCTTTTCTCCACAGCCTCTGTCAATCACGCAGGTAGCTTCCGTACGGCTTTGGCTAGGCAGCCAATTAGAAAACTTCGGCAGTCACCTCTGTGTGGCGTTAAGCACCCTGTGGGCATTAGAGATTCTATCTGTGGAGGCTGTGTATGGTAATGAGGAGAGGTACAGGGAAAGTCTTCTGGAAGCCCAGCCTGTAAGGAACTCAGTTGAGCTGAGGGTTTTTACAACAGTTAAGCGGTGCTGGCTGTTCTTGCTCAGTCTGCCACTCCAAAAGCAAATGGCCTGAGGCTCCAAAACTTCAGCCACTATTAGCGATGAAACGTCGTTTCAAAGATCTACCTGTAAAATGTGCAAAATTTGTTTCTGGTGAACTGCGTGTACCTTTAAGACAGGCAAAGTGGAGGGCAACCGCTTTTGAACTGATGAAATAAGCAATCAGAAGGACAACGTGTAAAGGGGCGAGAGGACACCCGACAGTCAGATTTATAGCAGAAGCTGAATATCACGATGGATATGATTTCAACAATACTGATGTGCCAGAATATCAATACAATCCTATATGAATGTAATCTTCAAGGCTTTGAGGGCTTATAGGCAGAGGGAGAAAGTCTGAGGGTCGGCTGGAAAAGCTGCTAGTGACAATGCTAATTTTCAGGCCCTGACAAGCTGGGGAAATCAGTGAAACAGAAAATGGAAAATGAAATCCAAATTTTACAGAGTGCCCTTCATGCAGCCATTTCCAAAAACAACATTGTGATATAATTGCCAAGCGTTTTCCTAAATAACAAACAAGGAAACAATCTTTTGCACAACTGATTTTTGTCCCCAGCTGACCACGCCACAGAAATTTGATTTAAAAATGTCATGACATGGCACTGCTTAGACAACATTTAAATGAGAGCTGTTTAAAGCAATGCCCTTGTAAGATATGAAGGGAAATAAATAGGGTATTACCATGATTGATGAATGAAGCTCTCAGGCATTAAATAAGACCAGTCCCTGGGTTGTTTCACACCTTGTAAAACCTTGGAAAGTTATTTTAAAAACACATTTCATTAATTTATCAGTCAATTAGAAGACGTCAAAGGTAAACGCACATCCTTAAATTCACAACAGTTTCTGATCTTGTCCCTGAGACTTCAGTAACTTCAAGAAGACGGATGTGTTTATCGAACGCAGTTTAGCATCTTACTTTAGCAAACGCATAAGATCACTTATGATTTTCCAGTCACCAGTCAACTAAGGTTATAAATCCCTACAGGGAATATGCAAATTTTCCATATTTGTGCAATAGATGCATATTTATGACATCTAAAATATTAGGTAGCAGAGACCATATTTCTTAAACTAAACTATGTGTCATAAAATAAACACATGACATTCCCTCTCATCACAAGAGTGACACAAGGTGATAACTGTTGTCATGGCAACGACTGCACTGCACAAACTTGATGAGAACAGCTGCACTTTTATAAACATGATACAAAGGTGATGCAATAAAAATCCTACCCAAAGTTGATAAAAAGCTCTAGAAAAGCGCAAAAAAACTGTATGACCTCGAATGGTCTTGAAAGGAAACTGAACGGGAGACAGTTCTGACAACTGACACTTTCAGGGCAACATGAAAGAGGAATTTCAGAGGGTGGATGACATTCAGAACCTGCACAACAGCCAAAATACTGAAATCAAATGCCTGCAAATACCATCTAGTCAAATTCAATTAGCATAAATCAAACTCAGCCCTATGTACTGATATTTAAACAGCCAAACTCACTGTGCCATACTTAAAACCCTACACTTTATAAGCACAAAAGCTGCACTGCACAATAATACAGCAAAATAATCAGCAATGGCTTATATTTTGTGCAAGCCTACAGAAAAATAATACAGTAGGTGCAATTTTTAGCAGTGCACCAAGACTAACTTGATTTGTGCCAATAATTATTAACTATGATATACTGACTGCACTGTGCTGGGCTGCTTTGGAGAAGAGATGGGTTTGAAAAAATTCACTCAAACACTACTGACCACAGAATCAATACTAGACACGGAGGACAGATATGGATGCCTCATGCTCTCTGACTCCACATTCCACTCATTGACTGATGTATGAATTCTGCAGTGGGTAGATCCTAACCAAATCCTACACATTTGTATAATTACACGCACACTATTAAAAGTAACACAACATAACAGGACCGCAGTATTATTTTTTAGATCAATCTGTTGAAAATACACAGAATTGTGTTTTTTAGCTTGCCTACCGCTTGTTATTGCTCAAAACTGGTTTTTAATAACTAAAAAAGTGGGCTGAGTGTTGCATTTGTGAAGAGAAGGTCTCACGGGTATTCCACAAATGTCCTGTAGGGGTTTTCACAGAAACTGCTGAATGATGTCCTTGTCTCAAATCTGCAGAGACTGCTTTCATGGATACTGACAAATCATCACACCAGTGTTGGTTAACCTTCACTAAAATACAGAGTTGTGTTTCTCCATGACCTACCCATAAAGTGATCAGGCCTCCAATGACATCGTTCATCTCACTCTGCTGTCTGTCAGGTGCATATACATATGTAGACACAGAGTTGCCAAACTTCCGTGGGACTTTGTGTGCCTTTTTAATCTTGTTTGCTCAGTTGCCGGCAGATTCAGTCTATGGTGACAGAGCTTTCTGTGAAAACAAATGTAAATGCAGTGGTACCAGTCCAAGAGGGACTTGTTGTAGCAACCTTTAGCCACAATCACTGAACTACAATAACATAAGGAGAAAGTTCTTTGTATCTTTAAAGCTGATGTACTGTAGGTGAGTCACCCACCATCAAAAAAATGAAATATTTCCAAACAGGTTTACCTGTTAACAAGCTGCCAGTGTTGTATTAAGTATTTTTACACAGCAAACAAAGCTGATGGACAAAATACAGGGCTGGAATAAATAAAAACATACATACATACAAAGACATTTAAGAAAGAAATAACTTCAGGAAATGGTTTGCTTTACCCAGAGAACTCAACAGGTAATTTATTTATCTGGATTACTATAGACGCTAAGCCACGCCCCATGAGTGACCCGTGAGTGCATCATCAACAGTGAAAATTTAGTTTCACCAGAGCACAGAAAGGTTTGTCTCAACCTCACAACGCCACTAAAAATAATGGAGGTCGAACTTGCCAACTCTGAGGAAGCAGGACTTCATTAAACACCTCTTACTTTCTCCTTATACTGAGGAAAACAGATGACGACGATTAACCTTTAACCAGCCGGTACTTTTGGTTAATAAACTAGTTCTTGTTCCCTATTTCAAAGGATGGGGGCTTATATCCCCATCAGGATAAAATAAGCGACATGTTGTGACTTAAAATATTCACCCATAATAACGCCACATTACCACTAACTCGTCAAAGCCTAGGACTTTAAATTTGCTTTTTTTTCTGTGTGCAATGAACACGCTGTGACTCACATGGTGAACAAATAATAGCTGTGACATTAAAACAGACTTTTCTCTATCTCTCTTTCTGTAAAGTACAAACTCGCTCGCCATTATCCACTAGAGGGTGCAAAGACGACCCGCATTCGGTCGCATCTATAGCCAAAACCCACAAACAAACTTACATAAACTGATCACAAATACGTTTTGGCTATTTCAGTATTATCTGCAAATAATCTCACTTAATATTATGTTAAACCATTCTGTGTCAGAGCAGAAACAGATACTGCAAAGTTAAAACTCACATGTTGCATCATCTTATATGTGCATATGCCTCCATGTATGTTACTCATAAACTATTTAACTGGGTTTGAGGAAGCACTGAAGTGGCAATGTTTACTTGCTTTAAATATTTAAATGTCCTATTTGGACCCACTGTAAACCACAATAATTCAGTTTACTGGGAAAAAAATGTAGCTGCTACACTTGGAATATAAATGAATGATTCTTAAATCTCATATTTTTCACAGACCTGAAAACAAATGCACTGAATAACGAAGCACCACTTCAATAGTAATTTATTTCAAAGGAGGGTCTAATTGTCATTCAAATCGTGCTCTTCCCTGACTATCAGTTGTTGCTGGGACTAATGCAAAACATTGAAAAGAAATGCGCTAAGTCACTTTTAAAATCATATGTGACATATGGCTACTAAATGTTTAAAATAAGACAAATTGACATTTACTGGCAGGGCAAGTTTAGCGTATTTATAGCCGATTTGGCAGGCTGCTTGTTAAGTACATCTGTTTAGTATGAATGGTACAGGCTGTGTCCACAGAAACACAGTTATGTAAATCCAACAAAGCATTAAACTATTTGTCGTGCAATTCAACCCGTCACGTGTTAAATAAACTATATGCAGAAATAACTGCAAATGTATGAAGCATCGGCTTACCTGTGTATCCCTGCTCGTCGTTTTCTGTCTCCGCGTTTTTATATAACAAAAATCAGATATGTTATATTAGTGTTTTATTTAGGTTGGTAAGGTTTATTGGGCAGGTGGTATTGTAAAAGCGCTGCGCGCGTGCCGTCGTTCCCTCGTGCCCGGCGCAACGCTGTTGAACGCGATTAAAGAAAAAATAAGACCTCCGCGTCAAAAACAACTTTGCAAGACCACTTCATCTTAATTTGTTTTTAGGATATATCCGTTAGACACAAGCGATGCGGGGCCAGCGCACGCTGTCGGGAAAAGAAGAGAAAAATCCGCATTCCAGTAAGAAATAAATTAAACAGATATCCTCTTTCGTGCCAAATTTAGTCAAACATCGGTGAGTGGTCCTCTTTAGCGCTCTTTCTTTCACTTTTCCTCCTATTTCTTGAAATAAATACCTCTGAAAAAGGTTTAAACGAGTGCGATGAGACCCGATAGCTCTCCTTGCTCCGCTCGCAGGACCCGCACTGAAACTGTATTCACTCCTTTACGCAGCGCTTATCTCTACACGAACATCTCCAGTTCTGGGCAACGCATGGCGCAGGCTTTGGAAAATATCTTTTACAGATGATCGAAATGTAAAAAGCGTGAAATCAGAGAGTCAAACAGCACCAAAGCAACCTCCTCACAACACAGCCTACTCTCTTTCTCGCCACTGTGAACATCATGTTGCGTTTGAGCCAAGCATCCCCCGTGCTTTTCCTCAGGTGTAGCTACAGACCTATAACGCTGTCAGATCATTTGCATTAGACATAAGTACTCTCTGTTCGCTGCCAGTGAGTAATTTATGAATCACATCTTCTCATGCTCCACACGGACTTCTGAACGATCTGCAAATTTCACTCAGCAGAATCATCACAGCTGAATAACAATTTGCCTAAATCAATCACATGAGTGTCGGTAGATATTCATTTTTCAGGGAACAGGTTGTCAGCATCTGCGATGAGAGATGCGGTGGGTGAGTGCTGTTTAATTTACTCGACTCTCTCCAAAAGGACATAAAAAAGGATGCGCGCATTAACATGAGATCAAAGAAACTCTTTCTAACCACATTTGCAGCTCTCAGTAAAATAACCTCTTGAAAGAGTTAAACAGTTTGCACAGACTCCAAACACAATGATAATCTTACTTTCACGTCCGCAGCCGAAATGATTCATCACTGTCCGTAACAGTAAACAACAAATCTACAGACCTTGCAAGTTTTTGCAGACAATAACCGGAGACTGTAAATGACGTATTTGAAATGTAATGTTTTCTAAACATCGAGTCAGTAGTGCAGGTGTTCAATAGCTTGTGTCAGCATGCCTGAATCGCACATGAATCAGCAAGCCTGTAACTCTGCTAAGTGAGAACAAATCTCTACGGGACTGAGAGCGAGATTTATGCTAAACAGCGCTTAATTGTTGTTCAGAGATATGCATCTGATAACAAGATAAATTCTACGCGCAAAAAGGGAAAACAAAACTGCCTTATGCGCGTGGCTTTAATGCATGAAGACTTATGAGTTCCTACACAACCCTTTACTATCTTAGCAAGATCTAATCCACTTTTTCCTGACATTTAGTCCCAGAGTCGATTTACGTTGCTGGATAATGAGAATAGATGTCAAGCTCTGTGACCTTTTGTCTCAAACATGCACCAATCACGCGGCCCGTCAATCCAACAGGGCTGCAAGCTCTGAGCATCTGAAGAAAGGGCTGGTGTGGAGATGGCAGTCGGAAGCTCTGCTAAACTCATGACTTATGCCTGGGTCTGCACAGAATGAGCACCTGCAGAATGCCACTGAAAACTCTGGACTTCTGCGGAATTCTATAACAAAACAAATTTTCCAAACCCCCCCCACCTCTTGCATGCTTGTGCAGTAAATATTTCAGCTTATTACACAGATCTCTGGAGTATTTAATTCTGATTTGTTGCAGCATTTCATGCCAAAATGTTTTTGAAAAATAACTGTTGCCTATAGCAACACTGTATAACAGGGAAGATTCCGTATGGGCCTATGTTTACCGGGTCTCTAATAAACAGATATGCTGTCAATAGGCTACTCTCTTTGGGACCATTCATTAGACATCTTCAAATGAGAAACATCTGACATCATCTTAAAGGAGAAGAGGACTATCTACAGCCATTATAAGCTCACATCAGTTCAATGAGGATTGAGGCATTTGCTCACCATCTCAAACACAGCAGAACAGACAGTAGAATTAATCTTCAAAGTTAATGAAACATTTAACCTCATATCTTGTGTCTAGGCAAATCAATGCAAGGCTTTAACATTCTCATTACTGAAATGTCCCAAATTGTAAACTATTGGTTATGGCACAATATATAATATAATATATCTAAGCTTTATACTACATGCCAGTCCTGTGATTGGCAGGGATATCATGCTATATATATAAAAAACAAAAGAAGAAACAGTTGTGGCATCATTTGGAGCTCGTCTCCATTTTCCCCTGGCACTCTACAGTAGTTAAAGCTACTGTTTAAGTCTTTGTGTTTCAAAGATAAGTTTATGGTAAGAGAAATTAAGACGGGCCACGTGGTGGTTAACAGATGCAGTGTGTGTCTGTTCATGAGATGTTGAATAAAATCACCTTACCACCCATGTTACACAAACACTCCTGTATAAATTATACTGACATACATTAAGGAGCTACAATAAGCAGTCGGACATCTCCATGAATTTGTTCATCAACAATGCTAAAAGAAAATCTGCTGACTGACTTTTCTTCTTTTTGCTCTTCATAGCACCTACAATAGATTTATGAACTCGGCTATGTGGGGCCAAGGAGATTATTTGCCTGTAGAAAGGTTGTTACATTGACGCAGTTCAATCTGATGCCAGAACCAAGGACATTTGCACTTCATTATCACAGAATAATGTCAAATACAAGCTGCGACTTAGAATGCAACCAGTGATTCGTTATTACCAAAAGCCTGGTGTTCAGAATGGTGCAGGCTATCAATCAGGGCTGATGCATTGGGGTGAAATGCAGAAACGCATTAAGCAGCTGAGCATTTGCCATAAAGATCCCTGTATTTTGACAGCATTCTAGCGTCAGGGACATGCAGCAGACAAGATGTACGGGAGGCACAAATATGCCATCGGTTGAGAAATGAATTGGACAAAGGAGAGGTGACACTTGTTTTACTGAAATGAATCTGTGGAGTTGGAAATCAGTCAGTGTTTGGTGTCAGGGCAGCTGTTTTGAGACTGCATTATGATGTTTGCACTCATAAAAGCTTTTGCCAGAGCCATCTAAGCGAAGTGAGGATGGGTTGTTTATCTTTGTCTCTCTCTGTTGAACACTGTTCTCATTGATTGAGGGAACAGGTCCTGGCTGGGAGAGCTGGTGTTGTAGGGGCCTGAGTGAACAGCTCACTGAATCTACACAACCTGGAATGTCATATTTTTGTTGACAATGACATCATCGCCTGCTAAGGATCCTCTCCTGGGCGGGCAGAGCACATAGCATGACTACGTCCGCTAACACTGCCACATATACCCAAAGAAAAACAAACATACACATACGTGAACATCTGGGCAGATATCTAAGCTTAGTTCTGTCAGCCTTTGTTTTTGTCATGCATGGAATTGCAGTCACAGATTTACAGAATAGCTCGGCAGAATTCAGATGCCCATCATTCGATATTCTCTATATATTCCTTCACCCGGGAATATTAATTTCATGATTATTGTAGGTAATTTGAAAATACTTGTAATTGCCAATAAGATCGAAGTTCTCTTGGCTCTGCCTAACATAATTCTAATTCCATTCCCCAAATTCTTTTCTCTACTAACAGTAAAGAATGAGAGAAAAACTGTCGATTGCATGTGGGCTCAGCCGGTTTTGGTTCAGCGGCACCAGAAATGCAGTAACCTGAGCAAGCATGGAAAGTATTCATTAGTTATAAATCAGACAATCTCCTGGGCCTGAATGCACTGCTGTGCTGTTGTGTATGTGTCAGCCAGAAGTATAGATTCCTCTCCTCTCTCTGACAGACAGCTGGGTAACAGCTCTGGCGGTCTCCCAGCATCCAGCCACAGAAAGCCCTGTGTTCTGAAGCCATAAAACTGAAGCCATGTCCATTAACAAAACTGCCATTCACTCAAACATCATATGTGACAAGGTTAACAGCGATTATCCAATGAGGTAATATTAGTTCATTTGAAAAAACTGACTTTCTGAAGAGAGGTCAACACAAAAATAATGGTAAAAAACTATTTGACACTTCATGTCCCTTTTATAGTTCCTGTTCCAATAGTAAAATACATCAAAACAATGCACTCGATTTTGTATGCAGAAGAAAAAAAACTTAACTTTAAAAGTGTTCAAAGCCTATGAACAGACCATTTTTGTGTTTACACATGCCAGACTCTTCTGAATAACTGAACCTCAGGGGTGATATCTTCAAAAAAACACAAACAAAAAAAGCCATCCATCTGTCAACACATCTAAGACCACGCTTTCCATCTCAAGGGCCATATTTTTATGTATTTCATCATTTTTTCCACTTGAAACCATCTCCTGTACTGACGCACAACATTTTCTTTTTATCTCACATACAGGTTTACACAAGGTCTTCTCGTTTAGCCTAAAATGTCAGTCAGAAGTTTAGACTTTATTAGCGGCTAACCAAAGTAAACAGGCATTTTCCCTCCCGGGGGACTGAATTCACCGCGACAGCATTTGTAATCAGACAACCGCACCTACAATTTGGGATGTGAAGCCATCCATTTGTCCCTTTTTTAAGAAACAGAAATTAAACTATTTTAAATCACCCCTTACCAAAATAAGACCTTCATGCAGACTGTTGTGGGCAGACAGACCTTCAGTTTCTGTCGTCCGCAATAACCCTCGAAAGCTTTTGGTAATCCTCACAAACGCCTACAACAGGTGGAGTAAATGAAGCTATTCATTCTGGGCTAAGTGTGTGTTCCGGTGTCTCTCCGATATGTTTGTGGTAAAATAACACCATCTCAAGCCTTTCACAGCAATTGTAAGTACAAGACACATTGAACTTTTCAGCCACGGTAAGAGGCCAGTGGAGAAGAACAGCATTGTGGGTGAACAGGTGCCCTTTACCTGCAGACGAAGGGAAGCTATCGGATGCATTAAAGCAGACAGCAGGATATCCGACTGCCTCTTTAGGATGGCTTTGTATTGAATCTGACCTGCAAAGGTAACAGACAACAAAAGTCATTTTAATTCCAGTCAGGCTTTTGTGATCCAGCAGCTTTTATATTGGGGATTCTCTCCTCACGCTGGCGTTAGCATAGACTGGGATTGATCAGAATTCTGTGACAGAGTTCGGGTGGATTAAATCACCTGACCTTTCTGTCACCTACAAACAATTCATAATTCCCAAACAAGCATTCATTCTACCTGCCGTTATCTCAGCAGGTAGTAAGATTGCATTGGGATTAATTTCATTGCATTAGCAGTGCAAAGATTCCAGGTTTGACTCCCAGGAAACACATTCTGTTAAAAACAATGTATACATCCATTGGATAAAGGCCTATCAACAATCAACAATAAATTGATAGAAATCTATCAAAGATATTTATATGCAAAAAAAAGTATTGAATAGATCTTGAAGTAATAAGTATTAATTATTTCACTGAAAGATACAGTTCTGTTTATTTGCAACTAGGTCTTAAACAAAACTCTGCATGACTTTCAGAGAGTCTATGTCGCTTCGCTGGCAAACTTTGGCACATCCAGCGATTAATCCTTCTTAATAGATGCTTGTATACTGTGACCTCACAAAGTTAATCTCAGTGCACACTCAGAATGACTCCCCTCTCTCTCGCCAGCCTATTTCATCTTCTCTGATGTCACATTCAAAGCACCCTAGTCCCGTCTCCATTATAATTAAACACAGTTTAAGGCATCAGATAGTCTCACAGAAGACACAAGTGTCATTTATTTTTATTGTTGCATTTGTGACTAAAGAGGGGCCACCAGGCTCCTGAATATACTTGAGGGTCATTCCTGGTCTTCTCATTCCCTGTCTGTCAGATGAATGATTCACACAACAGGACCCAAGATGATGAAGCAGAGGTGTCCGGTAGCTCGCCACGGTAATGAGACAGAGGTTAAACCGCCTCCCGCCCCCAACTTCATCTTTACCAACAGCTCGATAAGTACATCAATGTTGTTGGCACCCCACAGGAGAATGGGCTGCTGAAATATATGGGGTATCCACATGAACTGAAGCTGAGCAGTGTTACCCCTGTGGATGGGATTCAGATACACAAACACAATGCGAGTGGGTGGAAAGGAGCTGTGAAGCACATCACAGTCGGACTTGCGATGTCTTTACGCTACGTTTTTCTGTTGTCAGTGCTGATCGATTGGTTTGCCCGACCGTAAATGCTTATCTACCATAGTTCCACCTTAGCATATGCAGTATACGCTAACTGAATGAATAAGCATATGTGCCCCTGACAACTGTTTTAGAGACATTAGACCAGGGATGGGGTGTCTTGTTTCTGGATGGAGTTTAACTCCAACTTTGATAAAACTTCTAGTAATAATGATTAGCTGGTCCATGTATGGTTGATTCAAAAGCTTGGAGCTAAACTCTGCAGGACAGTGGCCTTCCAGAAACAAGGTTCCCCATCCCTGCATTAGACAAACCTTATTTTTTTCGATGATTGTGGAAATCGAACCCACAACCTTTTGCGCTGCTAACTCAATGCTCTACCAATCGAGCTACAGAAACACTACTTCCTATAATAAACAATTTACTTCTGTTGTGCCTTCCCAGAACTTACATATAATTCACTTCTGAAGCAGGGTGAGAACAGTTGCTCTTGCATTCAATACATCCAATTTACTGTACCATAAACGTCAGTCACAGTAATTTGTGTGCTCTCCTTTGAGTGGTTTGAATAATAATTTAGAGAGGGTGTGTTAATTCCGTCTAAATTAATCCTGGTTTGTTCACCTATGTAATTAAAGCAGCTAAGCGTCGTTCCAGTGAGAGTAAAAGCCGAGGGGTATCGTTCCATTTAGGCGAGTCAATATGCGTGGTGAGGTTTATTATTCACGAAGGGGTTGAACTGAGGTCATAATCAAACACCAGCATCCTACCGGGGACTCATAACCTCTCCTTGCCTCTCTCTTAGCTGCCAAATTATTCCATAATAAGCCTGCGAGATCTGTAAAAGCTTATTGTTTTACTGTACATGGGAGAAACTGCTTCTGTAAAATTCAAATGCCTCAAGACAATACAAGCCAAACAGTTGCACTGTATGTGCATTTA
>JAZGTK010001031.1:32757-46461 GCA_036877625.1 Ambastaia sidthimunki | reverse complement strand
GGTCCACAGGTCCAACAGGAGTGCAGTGCACAGATTGGCCATTGTCCTTGTTTAACCTTCCTATGGCCTCCCAGTCTGAAGATACAAAAGTTCAAACACAGAAAGTAACATTCCGAACATTTCCTCCCTTAAGAAATTAACGTCCATGTAAAGCTTTCAGACATTATTTGAAGTCTTGTATGCGTTACAGTGTGGAATGACTCCAAGGCCTGTCTCAGAAAGAACCCATACAAGACACTGCACTCTCCGGTTCCTCTGAGAACAACACAAAGGAGCACAGCTTTCACTGTCCCATTTTCCAGCAGCCATGCCTGGGGCCAGCTCTATCAGACTGCTTTAACAGTCATCTCCTGGGCCAACAATACTACAATGTTTCAATTGTATGAACTACATAGTAAAGAAGTCTGGGAACAAAGCATGGAGATAAATGGCTCTTTAAGAGAAGCTGGGTCTCATCCAGATTTATCAAGCGCTCCAAACGTTAAAGGGCAAAGGTGTGTGTGACATTTCAATTGTAATATACCCGTGCAATCTGCATTTCTATTGGCTATAGACTACAGTATGATATGATAGGAATAGAGTGATGTCAATATTAAGACTGAAGATACACAACTGCCAGTACAACTGTCAGAAATAAAATACTGATACACATCCAGCAGTGGTCTAGGAAATGTGGGATTCAACATTGAAGTTGCATGATTTTGCACAACAAAAAAGGCGCACACACGCACACACACACACACACACACACACAAATACTGCAGGGGCATTGTGGAGTCCGTGCCATCTCAAATGCCTTCTGTTACTAAAGCCAAATTTGGATATTCAAATACCCAGCTAACAACTTTAGGTTGTAAGAAAGTTTCACTAACGTTTCCATTCAGTTTTTGGTAACTTTGGTAAGTTTGTTAACTTTGGCAAGTTTGTTAACTTTGTGTATTCCCTGGGAATCAGACTCATGTTCTTGGCATTGCTAGCACCATGCTAGTAATTGGACTACAAGATGTACGATTTATAAAGTTTAATAAGGAACATACAGAAAGAATGACTATAGTATCTGAGCTCAAAAAGCATTTAATAAGCGATTCAGACAGAGGCAGAAAATATGGTCATTATTTCAAAGCAGTCCGTGCTGTTGGGAAAATGTATTAGAGGGGCTTTCACACTCATATTTGTCTCCCTGAATGGAGTGGAGACAATGATTTGAGAATAATAATGTAGACACTGCACAGAAGCAAACCTAGAGAATAGAACAAAGCAACGGCATTCATTTGAAATTCCAGCTCAGCACAGCCTATCAGGGGAACGCAGAGTAACCTTGCGATAGGTCAATGCTCTTTGGTGCTGAAAACAGAAATAGAAGCGTTTCGAATCCACAGGTTTTTCTCGCATTTTATTTGAATGAACAAATCAACAGCATAAATGCAACCATCAATCAAACGGGGACTGCAATCTGTTTTAAATGACAACCTTTTTCCGTAATTAGGAGACAGAGAGCTCTTGAGAAAAGCTTTCTCTTTCTTTTGCTGCGCGCAGTCACACACGTGCATGCGCTTAACCGCCCCGTTGTGTTCACACAGCATTGGCAATTCAGCTGCATGAATGCATGCGGTTTCAAATCACATCTGCATCAATATATTCAAGAAACATATTTTACGGGCCTCAAAAAATTCTCAGACGATTGAGCCAAGAGACATAACAATGCAAATCTGCTTGAGTGAAGGTTTAGGCACGTCGAATCGCTCGGTGGCTGATGGACCAAGCGATTCTTTGGAGATGGCTTGGGGATACATGGATATTATTGGCTATTTGAATCATGATATCACAAAGCATTCGAAAATACATTTCTTAATGGCGTCAACAGACATGGGTATTATGACTAAAGAATGTTTCTCTAGGAAAGACGAATCGCATTGTGATTCGTCTCTTTAATGTCTCAATTTTTAGAGGTCTCTTTAATGAGAGGTCTCTTTAATGTCTCAATTTTTCTCCTAGACAGCAATGAAATTAAATGGTCTTTGAAAAAAAAGTCTTTGACGACTAATAATCTCACAAAACTCCTGTTGAGTTTTAGAACAGACCTCAATAACATCACACGCTGTGCTGAGATTTGCCAAAATGTCAACGCCTGCAAACAAAAGTCAGAAATTGCAATCTCTCAAACATTATCATCAAAGCTACCAAGAGTAGATTTTATAAGCTGTGCTATCCACAAACCCTACAGCTTTTTTTAATTAATAAAAAAAAACCAAGAAGATACATTTGAAATGAAGTTAATACTTAATGCTCAGGTATGTAAAATATGGTAGATTTACAGGTCAATTGCCAACAAAATCTCAAATTCATGATAAAAAAACAGAGCGATTAGTGAACACACAAAACCAAAATGGCTTTAAAAGCTTTACTCAGTAATTAATCTGTTTTAAGGCAACGTGCAAGTCTGTTGTGGTCTATCTATAGAATGTCAGTGAGCCATTATTACAGGCTGATCAGGTCAGAGAGTCACAGTGTCTGATCGGTGACACAGGGAGACCTGAGCTGCTCTCCTAACCACACCGATCAGCAACCACCATCTGTCGCTCGTCCCGTCGCCCACTCACCATCACGACACGGGTGAGAGACCTGTTTAAAGAGCGCTGCTTTCTCTCTCTCTCTCTCTCTCTCTCTCTCTCTCTGGGGAATTGGTTTAAACTGTCCAGTGTTTTCTACCTCAAAGGACCCATTGACCTTAAATGCAGTGTCACTACCGTCATAACATTGGAGCAGAACTGTATTGGAAATGACCACTGCAGGACAACGTGAGGTCGGGCTCAATGTATATCAATTTTTAATGCATCAGTGGCTTGAGTGAAGATCAGTCAAGTAAAAGAGGAGAGTAATGATATAGTACACAGGTGACCCTCTTCTCCAGCTGGTCTTTGGCATCCAGAAGATTCCTGCTTTCAGTGTATAATTCAGAATAGTTTAGCTGATGGATCACAGCCGTTACTACATGTGTCTTCATACATTCATATTTTTTTTTAAAGGAATACTTTTTATTACATGTACATTTATTCATTTGGCAGACGCTTTTGTCCATTCAATTCAAGGTATACATTTTTATCAGTACTTGTGTTCCCTGGGATCGAACCCACAACCTTTGCGCTGCTAACGCAATGTTTTACCAGTTGAGCTACGGGAACATAAATATCGCCATAAAAATGTTAAATAGGTTCAAACCTAAAACCTTGCAGTTATCAACACAGATTTTTACCACTACACCACAACACCCCTCTTACCTTTTAAGGATTAAGATCACGTTATGAAATGCAACTATTATTAAGAGATCATATGTTTTCTACTACACACAATGATTGGTGTGTTTTTAATCTGGTGATAACACAATACAAGCGTAAAGAATTCTGTGCAATGATCATAAATCAGATTATCCAGGTCACATGACACATGCATCTATTTTATTCTCTTTGGAAACATCATGTTTGTATTTGCAGGCTTTCGAATTCAATTATTTTCCAGTCCTGTGTTTTGTTGCCGCTGTGGATGCCAGCTGAGAGATGTTTGGCAAGAACACTTTTGCTTTCCAGCTGCAACAATGTGCATTACAGGTGGCAGATGGATGTGACAAATGAGATCCCTGGCAGGAATGTGTGTGTGGGTCTTGATTTGTGTGAGATAAAGAACAGAAGTGCGTTTGTTTGTGTTTATACATGTGTGAAATGAAGAGTGGAATTGTGTTTTCTTGTATGTGTGTGTCGGCATGTGTGTGAGATGAACAGATGAAGTGTGTATGTGTGTGTTTCTGTGTCTGCACACGTGTGGGTGTGTGTGTGCGTTTCTGTGTCTTCACATGTGGAAGTGTGTGGGTATGTGTGTGTTTGTGTGTGTATGTCTGCATGTCTGAGATGAGTAGAACATGAGTAGAGATGAAGAGTGGAACTGTATTTTTGTGTGTGTGCATATGTAAAGTATGTGTTCAAGTAATACAAAATTAAACCGCTGTGAACACTGTACAAAGAGAGCTTCACTTTCCCATGTACATACACACATACACACACAGCTCACAAAACACACCCTATTCCCCTTACATGCTTAATGTTTTCAATGTTACACCCTCATGCTTCTAATGATATACATTTTGCCATTTAACCCTTACTGGTTAGTTAAGCTCATACGCTAACCAAAAGCAAGTCTGTGCTTTATTATGTACTCTAGTACATACTATCCTATAGTAATTTATATAGTATAGTGATTGCATTCAATAGTCATTTTTTCCTATCAAACCAAACACACGCTCACAGCACTTTATATTTGGTGTTTGTGTGGAAAATACACATCTGTTAGCAAGCCAGTCATTTGTCCAGTGCAGAGATTATGTGTAGTGAGAGTCTAGAAGTGTTTCACACTTTTGTGGCATGTCCTAAATCTTGGCAGGACATTAAAGAGACAGATTGTCAGTAATGAATGCATCAGACAGCGCGGCTGCTATCTGATCACCTTTACTGATGTCTTGTGTTTCACACAGATTAGCATGAACCATATTGTCTGTGCTGTGCAAGGGCATTTTGTCACTTTAGCATTAAGCATTATGATGTCATAATGTCAATTTTCACATAAATCTAAAAATATTTGGGTACTGCATTGCTACTAAATCTTGCCTTTGTTGATTATGTCCATATTTATATGCAAACCTAAATATTGATTTTCTGTAATGTATCAAATGCTGTTGTTAGGAATTATGGTGACTTAGACCTGTCACCATGGCAACGTTGGGTTAGGGGTTATCGTTTATCATTTCCTCTTTCTGTATTGTATGGCACTATTCACAGATAGACAGTATTACTGTCAGAGAGTTTAATCATAGATACACACAACTGTGTGTATCAAAGACAGCTAACTCTGCTTAAACATCTATCAAACGTGCTAAAATAAATCATATAAAAAAAACTGTGATTTTTCTCAGTTAATCAAAGAATCTTTTACAGTTACACTTAACGTTATTAGCCATGTACCCAGCTAACATGGAACGTTCCTTGGCTAACATTCTCTAAACGTTCTCTCAAAGTTCTCAAAAATGTTCTTGTTGTTACATTATTAGAATGTTTTTACATTTATTTAATGTGTTTTGTTTCTTAATGGAAACGTTGGGGAAACGTTCTTACAATCTAAAACTGTTACCTGGGTGTTAACAATCATTCAGTCACATCAGAATTTTGGAGGTCAGAAGGTCACAAACAGAAAGAGATGATAAACTCCTACCAGACAGTTTTTCTGGAAACACTTCATGTACACCATCTTCCCATTGTTTAAATTCCCCGTTGTAAACGTATTAACCCTGTCAGACAGTTAAATCTCTTCATATCCCTTCTATATCTTTCATCACTCATCTTCTAAAATGTGATACTCCTGAGCTTAGCATTAAGACCTTTAAAGCAACACAGAACAATATATTGCATAGGAGAAGAGCCTATTGCAACACACCTAAATGCTGAAATGATGAAACACAAAGAACAAAGAAGTTAAAATTTACAACGATCTCAAATATCTCTCGTCTAAGAATAAAGCAAGCATTTGACCTGCTGTTCTAGCCTAAAAAATAACAAAACAAACTTAAGTGCAGTATTTTCTTTAAATATTTCAAAGAATATTGGCTTGCGGACCTGACAAATCTTCAGTTTTTTATCTCCTCACTGTATGGGATGGAAATTTGGTTTTAAAAGCGGAGAACGCTGAGTCTTACTAAAGCATCTTTGATTCGTTTCAACACCGATGGGAGAGACAGTCGAGGCTTTGCCAGTTATGAATATAAATCAGAATAAACTGATATTCAAATGCAAGTACATGGGAAATAATGGATTTACCTCAAACAACCGAGAACAAGGCTGGTGAAAGATTCTCATATTGACCAGATTGATATGCTGAAGGCAATCATTCGTTTGATATTTAAAGACACACATCTGCCTTGTATCAGCATTCTGCCATCTTGCTAACAGGGAACATTCTTAAAACGTTGGCTAATGTTCTCTAAAGTTCTCACAAAGTTCTCTCAAAGTTATTAAAATGTTGTTGCAGTAACTTTAGTGGAATGTTTTTTAACATATGTTACATATCAAAAACGTTATTCTTACGTTGTTAGTGGAGTAGTTTAAAATTAAAGTTTGAATAACGTTCTTATAATATAAGCAAGAAGTAATGTTAATAAATTACAAAATTACATTTTTGTTTTTGTTACTTAATGGAAATGTTCCTTACAATCTAAAATTGTTAGTTGGGTAGTAACTGTATTGGCATTAGCTAATGAAAAATAATCAACCACTACCGTTCACAACATGAAATAGATTATCAATGATATGAGTGCTATGCAATGTATTACTGTCTAGATGGACACTGTCTCAACCAACACAGACAATTTTGTTTCAAGTGTAACAAACACTAATACAAAGCACAACTTATTATCTCAAACTTAAGCCTTTATTTAGTCCATGCCTACATGCAAAAAACTTTTCAACAGAGACAGGAACGAAAACGGTAGAGGCTATTTTTCTAGAATGTGCTCCTAATTTAGACCATAAACAATACATGAACCTCTCATGCCAGCAGGCACAAACAGGACTGACCATGTTGATAATGAAGCAGCTTGTGTTGTCCTGAACCATCTGGAGCACATGAGGCAAACTGTGGCATGGCTGCCCAGCACAATTACTGCTCTTTGCTCTTGGACTCTGCTTTGTTGCTATTGCTGCCATGGGAGGCAGACTGCATCCTGGGTAACGTCCATCCAATTGTCACGACTAAATTTTAATTTGTGCTCACAGACTTAACAGCACGGATGTCTGTCATATATCCGTGGGTGGGGCGCTACGCTCAGGGTTTACTCGCTGTAACTGTTACCGCAGAGATAAACAGGAAGTTGACGCTAGCTCTGGACTACACCAGAAAACAGACCTAAAACAAACAAACAAGTTCATTTGGAAAGGACAAAATTCCCAGTTATCTCTAGCCTCCATGAGAGTCGACTTAACTGTCTGATCTCTTTATTTTTGATCTGAATTTTTTTGAATTATCCGAATTTTCCATTAACTTTAATATGAACAGCCGGGAATGACGACTTGAGATATTCCAGTCATGCACCAAAGCAGACGAGAATTAACATATGATGGTGTCAGTAAAACATATGACAACATTATTGAATTTAATGAGGCATTAATATAGGCAACTGGTAATATTCCTTGGCATAAACTATTTTTTTTAAAGACACAGGCTTGGTTTGTTGCCTGATCATTAACTCACAGTAAGACACACAGATCTCCATTCAAAGAGCCACATATATATATATGGCGAGCATGTGCAGAATTTCTGCTGACAAAACATAATTAAATATATAATATATATTTATACATACATATAAAATATATATTTCCAAAATATTCCCTTTAGTAAAAATGTATAAAGAAAAACAATAAACGTGATCGCAGCATTGTGATTACATGAAGAACAAACTAAATAAAAACAAAACAAAGTATCTGTTTTCAGAAGAAACAAACTTTCATGAAACTGTGCTCAGATCTGCCAATCAACCTGACATGTCACTAAAAACTTAAACCTGCTTATTGGTCGATATTGGTGCCTATTTCTATGCATTTTAGGAGACACGTCTCTTAACAAAGTTTACTGAACATGATTGACAACTCATAAACTCCTGAGTTATAAATGAATGACCTCTGAACAATAAAATTCCCCTTGGGAAATCTCCAGAAAACATGAGCTGTAAAAATTAGATGTGACCTGGAAATTAAAAATGGGGTCTCCAGTGACCAAAGTCTACCAAGGTCCAATCAGCTGCTTTACTTTCAGTTCATTCAAAATGAACATGGATTTATTAGTTATAGGTCCTAAAATTCATCCAAACTTGGCAGCAGACAACACAAGAAACTTTCCTTCACATATCTGACAGGAAAGGTGCATCTGCCACACCCCTGATGACCTCTTCCCTAATTAAACTTCAGCTACTGTCCCTGTGTCCCATGTGGGAAAAGGGCATTTTAAAAATGCTAAATGTATTTACATGGTACTGAAGTACAGGGGCATCCAATAGAACTTATTGACTCATCTCTAAATAGGATCGCTGTGCTACAAAACAAATAGCTCAGTTCTAGTTAACATTTCCTAAAGGTTGCACCTGAACAACATGATCTGTTTTGGGAATGAAGTCTAATCAGACTCCTTCTGTAATTTCAAAGCAAATATCAGATTATTTGTGTCAAGTACATGGTGATAGCAAACTTTCACAGCTTCAGACATAGAAAACGTTTTATGTTCTAATTCTTTGGAAGCATGTGTAAAACAGTAATGTTGCATTTCAGGCCACAGGCCTAAATGTATCTCATAATCTCACATTACCTCATATATAGAGCCACACACACACTGGCCCCAAAAAAACACCCTCAAAATGACTGAGTGGCATTGCATTAGATACTGTATCAAAGAACCTGCAAAGCTTCTCAAACTGTATGTTTAATTTTTGCAGTTAAGGAAAAGTTTTGCTGATATGAAGAAGATTAACCAGAGGTGTTTCACAACCAAAAAGTGAATATTATTGGTCTTAAATGTTTTTGTGTTTTGCTTGAAAAGTTACAGTCCGTTTTGTCTGGCTTAAGTGTCCAAACACTTCTTGGGGCCATTGTGGCTGTTTCTAGAAAAAAATTGAACCTTCACAAAAAGTGAACAATTATTTTATTTTTCTTGTGATATTGTGTTACTCAGAAATATCCACACACCACATTCGTAGCACTTATAACTATAGTTCAGACTATAATTACAGCCATAGCTGAAACATCACTGACCAAGAGAAACATTCAGCAGTTCAGCTGAAGAGCTCTGCCTGCATCAACCTCCTATTTTGCATCTCATTAAGCATTTTAGCTCTTTCTCTGCATATTTGTCTCAATATGAATAGTTTGGCAGTCAAAGGGCAAATGGCTGTAGAGTAAACCAATGACAACAAGCTGAATTTAAGAGTGTCACGCCAACAAGTCGTCTAATAATTTTAGGAGCGCAAAAGACCATCTGCATTTTAATGTGGTTTTATTTCTCTTTAAACCGTGGAGCACAGACATACTCCAATTACTCTAATAGAATGTTTATGCAACTAAATTTATCTTTATATACTCCATACCAAGACCAGAACGCACATAAGAACGCAACATTTAAGCCTTTCCCTTAACAACAGAACAGCACAGATACCTTTAAGGTTAACAGTGAAAATAAACATGATGAATTAACTAATACCAGAAGCCATTCATACCGATAGCAGCACAAAGACAACTATAAATGATTCATAGTGCTGTTTTTAACTGTACTGTAAGTAATAATACAGTTTTTAAAGACCATATCAACACTTTTATTAGTTACTAGAAGTTGCTTCAAGTAAACAGAAGTGTTAAGCACTACTTATGACCCAGCAATGAAGGACAGCCCCAGCGTGGCCTTGGGACCATGTTATATAGAAAAAAAATAATGATTTTGTATGTCAGAAGTGTTTATGATGAAATCCGCTCTGACATACAATTATACTGTAGCTGTAACCTACTACTGCATATTAGAAATACCTTTGTTTCATTTAAAATGGTTTTACGTAATGTATAATAATGTATTTTCTGACACTTAAAAAAATAAACTTTTGTGTGGTGAGGCCAATGAAATTGCAAGGCAGATAAAAAATGCTTATTGTTTAGCTGTGGTGATGCTCATTTTTACAGTTATTTATGTTATTATGTGCTGTTTTTACAAGCGAATGACATCCTAATGCATTGAGACTTTGGGCCGGTTTATATCTGAGATCTGAGAACAGCTGATTGAGCTGTAAATGTAAGACTGTGTTTGCTACAACAGAAGGAAGTGCAACATGTTTTACACTGGGGGTTTGTGGGAGATTTGTAGATTGAAAGATTGCAAGTGTGATTTGACTTTGGAAAAGACAGAAATAGACGAGTGCAGAACTCCTCAGGCAGCCCCTCCCACCCCCCAACACGCTCCTGTTAATCATACCAAGTTCTGCCCTTTGCGGGTCCAACATTACATACAGCTATAAAATGTTTATGTCCTGAGAGATCTACAACTTTCCCATCGATAAGACCAGAATACAGAAGAAAATCACAGTGGAGAATCTACAAGTATGTTCCGTGAATACACAGAACATTCCTGTTCAGTTGTTTTAACAACATACTAAATTAACAAAGATTAACATGACAGAGACATATTTTGACCAGATTTTACGCTCAAAGGAACAGTTCACCCAAAAATGACAATTCTGTCATTTTTTACACACCCACATGCCAATTCAAAACATATGCTGTTATTGTTTTCTGCGGAACACACTGTAATATTTTTTGAAGAATCATAACATTTTTAGTTTTGTATAATGACAGCCTGTCAATCTAAAAAACTTTAACTTTAATTGCACTTTTAAAAACAACCACATAAAGTAGTTCATTTAACTTGTAAAAACCATCAGTGAATAACCACAGTGGTTGGTGTTGGTTTGTTCACCACACAAATATCTTGTATGTCCTTTGGAATATAGTATATGTATATATTATATAGTATATATAATATACATATATACATATACATACATATATACATATATATACACATATATATACATATATACATATATATACACATATATATACATATATACTATATATGTATATAGTATATGGATTTGAAATATAGTATATGGTCATATGGACAAGGGTTGCTGTTTAAAATCTTACCTTTCCCTAAACCAGTAAAACAAAGGCACAAAAGTTTGGAAAGAAAATGAAGGGGAGTAAAAAATGACAACGTTAATTTCTGAGTGAATTATTTCTTGAAATAATTTATTTCTGCACCTGTACACTTATCTATCCTTATCTTTATTCTAGCTCACCACAGTATCTGCAGATCAGAATAAACAAATATATCGTCTGGAATAACCTCAGTGTGCCTAATTTAATCTCTAACTGAGACCTGCTCATGCTGCCATTGAATTATGCTCTGCCTGTTAGAGGAATGTGTTTACACTAATACAATGTGCCATAAAACAGCCATTCGTTTTAAGAAATAACAAATAGGACTAAGAGGTTGCAGCCATGCATTGCAACAGTTCTTACATATGGAGTCTATATTATATAGATGATAAAATTGTAGCACCACTAATATACTAGTAATCATATGAAAATATGCAGTAAAACAGCTGACATATTTCTGTGCATCTTAATACATAAACAGAAAACTACCATCTACTGATGTACTGCTTGTTGTACAGAGTACTTGAGGTAATCTTCAGTATATACAGTGTAAAATACTGGTGGCAATCTTGTCACACCACAGGCACAATGCGGTACCATATGTCTGAGATGCATATGAGATGTTTGTGAGTTGTTTGGGAAATGTGAGATGCTTGTAAGATGTTTGGGAGATGTCTGGGAGACGTTTAAGAGACATTTGAGAGATGTTTGAGAGAAGTTTGGGAAAAGTTTGAAAAATGTTTAAAAGATGTTTGAGAGAAGTTTGGGAGATGTTTGGGAGATGTTTGTAAAATGTTTGAGGGATGTTTACAGAATGAATAGAACCTGCTTTTAAAATTCAGCACTCAGCTCATGTCTTTCAGGTTTTTAATTGAGAGGACATTAATGCTCGCACGTACACACAGACCACCACACAGTTCACGACCATGTCAGTTCTGCTCACGCAACCAGCCACAGTTGCCTGCTGACAGCGTACTGTCTGTTTATACTGACTGGACAAAAAGGAAAACACTTTTCTCAATTCATCACCATCAAATACAATTTCTTTTATATGACAGCAGAGGTCTAATCATAGCGGAGAGTGGTTAATTTAGCCGTAAGGACGATAATTTAAATACAAATGGACCTTTGGTGTCTCCGAAGACAACGCAGAATAAACAAAACGTCACTGTTGATTGTGGCATAATGGGATGAGATGACAAATGGACATGTACAGCAGGAATCTCTCAACTCTGTCCTCCGTGCAGATTTAATGGAGGTCAAAAGGCACGAGGACGCTGGGGAACAGCGGAGGCAATAAGAAAGACGAGACTGGAATGTAACAACCTGATGGCTTGTCCATGTGAGGGCTGAAGGCATCAAAGAATTAAGACAATTATAGTTTAACTTCCCAATTACAGAACTTAATGCACCCTGGATGCGATTCTGATTTAACGCTCCATTTGGTTTCGGAATGCCAGCCTTGCTCGTAATTTGATGAAACCTGACAGTCAATTTAGAAAGCAGGTTTTGGGAAGCAGGTTTTTTTTCGCTGCCTCCTCATTTGTGACTGAATTCTGCTTGGGCTTTTTCAGTTTGCTGAGTACAAACAGGTGATACAAGGGAAAGTTCAAGTCAAAAATAAAAATACAGTGTTTCTGTAGCTCAACTTGTAGAGCATTGCGTTAGCAGTGCAAAGGTTGTGGGTTCGATCCCAGGGAACACAAGTACTGATAAAAATGTACACCCTGAATTCATTGTAAGTCACTTTGGATAAAAGCATCTGCCAAATGAATAAATGTAAAATGTAAATACAGTCATGGAGCACAAAAGAAGAGGCTCGGCAGAATGTCTGTTACTGACAGTCTCGGTCACCATTCACTTTCAATGTATAGGAAAAGCATCATGGATATCCTCCAAAAGTTTTCCTTGGGTTTCTTGTTAGAAAAAAAAAGGGTTTGGAACAACATAAAGGTGAATAAACAACAACATAATGTTCTTTTTTGGGTCTCTTTAAAATCATGTTTTTTTTTATTATTATAGTAAACAATAATAACATTCCAATATTGTGTTACTCATTATAAAACAACAAATATAACAAATAAATTATACATCATCACTTTTCCTGGAAATTTGCCTTAACGTAACTCACACTTTCTTTACAGGGGGTCAAACTACAGCTCCTACCATTTTTGTTTCCCTCCAGCTCCTGCGTTGTGCTGCAGTTCCCAAAAATATACAGTAAATAACTTGCTTTACCAAAGCATGCAGCTTTACTTGTGTCTGACATTTGCAAAGTGTTAATTTTAGACCCTGACCACAACTGACAAGCAGATTAATAGCCAAGTTACTAATGCTTATCAAATTAGCATATGCTCAGTCAGTTTATAGCTTATGTGGTGATTGGCTCAAGACTTTTCTCTTTAATAACTATTCAACATTTTGCGATTTCCAATGCAAAACGCTGTCTGGCCTTTTAAAAATAACCTAAGTACAAAAAGCAAATACCCAAAACACAACAAATTAAAAATAAGGCTGTCAGGAATTAATACACACAAGAGGCACAAAGCACTTCAAGGGGCCCGTTCATTCTGCAAGCTAATGCTTCTGTTTGACAACACTATGTATAACATAGTGTAGTGTATAACTATGACATCTACGCTGATTGTCCTTCACTGAGGGCAGATGTATCATCACCTACCATCCACTATCCACATCCCATGCGTATGACTTATGAATAATTGCCACTCTTAAAAACCCCTTGACCATTTCTCCAAGATTAATTTAATTTCATTATTTTAGATTTGCTGATATGGGAATGTAAATGAATGACTAGGAAAATGTGTTAAATTGATGTTCAAATTGAAATGATAATGCAATAATTCAGACTGTCCTCGTTAAACATGCAGACACTTGCCAAAGTTCAAAAATTGTT
>JAZGTK010001031.1:0-32728 GCA_036877625.1 Ambastaia sidthimunki | reverse complement strand
AGAGAGAAAGAAAGCGAGAGAGAGTCTGCTCATGCCTAATTAAACCCATATGATAACCTTTATGAACAATGTAAAGAGAGCATAGAGAGACAGAGCTAAAAAGAAGTGTGAGCCTCAGGGAATATTCCACAATAAGAGCAGAGGTGTGTCCCACAGTCAGATTAGCAGTGAGAACATGTACGACAGCCCTAACTGTGCTGCATGCTCATTAATAGATTAGCATCAGTGCTCAGCTCCACAGCCATGTTGCAAATTGTTATTGCTGACTGTAATCAGAAACTGGGTCGCTGGAGTGCCAGAGGACGGTAGCAAAGACTGACAGAGCATTGAAGCGCAAATAAGAGGGAAGGTAAATGACCACAGGCTGCAGGCTGAGATAAATGGAGAGATTAAAAACTAATCAGGTTATTGTATATTAAAAAAAATTGTTTTTCAGATACTGTATGTTAATTGGTCATTTTGTATTAAACAAGTTTTATGTGAAATCACTTTGCAAAATGCGTGCTGGTTTCTTTTACATTTTTTAACATTTTGTCTATTTCTTTCTACAGCGCTAGTTTGAAAAACAGCTTGGCAATTTCGTCAACAGCGAATTAGAATTTATCGTGTACGCTAAACTATCAGCAAGGGAAGCCAACGCCCACCCTGTTAGCCAGGAAAAGTGTTTGCAAAATGTTTTCAAACTTCAAAATTCGCTTTTTGATTTTTAAACATTAGCCTACATTTAGCATTAATTACTCCTAAAATCCAGCTGTAAGCTCACACATAAGCAGAAAGCCAACAAACAGCCATTCTCTTAAAACCACATCATTACAGTATGAAGTGTGGTTTGGAGTTGGTAGTATTCTTATAGCTCAGGAGCTTGGCGAGCAGCCAATAAAATCCCAGAACAGGGAGGGTGGGAGAGTGTGAGTGACTGGGGGGCTGTTAAGGTTGTAATCCTATTCCACCATCAGTTTACCCGGTTCCCAAGACACCTGACCTTTATTTGTTCTAATGGGAGCTACAGGTACTGTTGGATAAAACTGCATTTTATTGTTTTAAATTCCAGGTTCAGATAGCCTTCTAACACCCACAAAGCACTAGCATCCAAACCCTGTGGTGATAACACGCGTGCTAACACCCTTCTCTCCTCACCTGGCGTGTTGAGTAGTCGTGACATTCGGCATGCGTAGGCTATGTGCTGTTCACAGTGTTCAGCGCTGTTGGTTATAGCTGTGACCTGTTCCATAGAGGCGCTGTAGTTGAGCTGCAGTACGGTTCTCCTCTCCCGACTGGAGCCTGTTACTGCTGTCTGTGCTGGCAGGTTGTTCACCACAGTCGTCCACACCTTGTCCTCTGGAACACGGACACCATAATGCTCATGAACAAGGTGAACTGGCTTCATTCTAAAAAAGCACTTCTGAGTTATGCAGATATGGACATGAAGATCTGTTCAGTGCATTTCATATGATGTTTATAAAAAAAAATCCCCCATTTCCTCTAACTGTAATCTTCCCTAGCCACCTCAAACAATCACAAAATGTTCCCGTTAAGAAGCTGTCAAATTAACATTTTTTTAATTTGACAGACTTTCCTTTCAAAATGATTATAGCTCTCTACCATGTCAGTGATGACTACAGTCCCTGTCCTCAAATAATAACATTTCAAATGTCTTGATGTTCCTACTGTTAGGAACTGTCATACTGTTTAGTTGGTTTGGTTTGGTTGATTTGGTTGGTTTGGTTTGACTAAACCGGTGGAATGGTGTTTGGTTGTCTTGGAAACAAATGGGTTGAGATGCAAGTTGTGGAAGCAATGGTGTGCTTATAGAACTCAGGTTCTAAAACTCAGGCTCAGGTTGTAGAACTTCAAAGGTTCTCTAAAGCTTGTGATCCGCAGTACAGGGCTTGTGTTTTATTAATCAGGTGCATGGAACTGTTCTCTGGGGGAACTCTGATGGTACACCATAAATAAAGAAAAAAAAACACACTTTACCTGTCATGTTGCAGATGACTTTGAAGGGGCCTAAAGGTCCACTTCCATCTGGGTCAACCCAAAAGGCATCTGATGATCTGCCCAAATGTTTGTAGGCCTCGCAGGACTGCTCATAAACAGCTACAGAAGAAAAAAATGTAAGTTAAATACTTTAAAACACATTTAAAACTCAAGAAACGTTCTGGCACATTCATTTTTGCAAATGCACATAGCTTAAATTAAAAAAGAATATTTTCAATTGTTTGCATTTAAGTCTTCCCACAAATGTAGCTCGACAGTGGAAAAGTCATTAAGAGAACTAGGAAGTTAAAGGACAAATTCCATGCACACAATGTTTGCTTACAGAGATTACAAGATGACAATATCACCGCGGTGTTTCAGATCTTCAAGAACTACACCCTAAATTAGCATATCACTTAACCATAACCATACAAGTCCTTAATAAATGCTGAGTGATAGGATCTCCAACTTCTATATTTTAAGCGCCAACACACAGGGCTCGGAATAACGGTACATTTTTTAGCCTGAGGATTTATCAATACAGCCTTTCTTCTGTTTATGAAGAGGCTTGTATGTGTATATCGATGTATGTGTAACTGCCCCAGTGTGTAACTTTCTACTTCCTGACTTCAGGGGTCAAGTAAACTATCTCTCAGCACTGGTACTGAAGCATGAGTTCACAGAGGAACCATCACAGCTCCCACAAGTGATTCCAAGAGGACTTCACAGAGAATACAACAGCCTGTTTTTCTTAGGAATCAATATGTACAAATAACAAAACAGAAAGGAGAGCTGTGGGGATCTAAATAACTTACTGACTGACTGCAGGGGAAAGGCTGTCAGATCTTCATTTTGATATGTATACACATTATGTCTTCTATTTAGATAACATGTTGGCAAACAGGTTTATCCAAATACATGCCATATAATTATAGTCATATTAGTGGATCAAAACTAATGTAACGTTTGAATGTAAAACGAAACATTACGGTAAAAATTAAGCTGAAATAGTTTGCACTATGTCTAGGTCTGTAATGCATTATTTAAAACAAAATGTTATGCTTAGAATAACATTCGTAATGAAAAATGTATTAAAACAGAAGTGTCAACAATATGTTATCACAGTATGTCAGACCAAAAATATTACATTTTCACATCTGAGAAAATTCTTTCAATTTCAGAAGCGTTTTACTAATATCTTATTCACAGGTGCCGTACATTGAAAAGCAAATAACACAGAGCTATGACATTTCTCAGAAAAATGTTTTCACTGTTGATGGTATATCAGAACTATGTTCCCCTTGTTCTTCACATTGTCTATTTGTTATTTAACTAGAACCGTACTGCTAGTATTTGTTATCTGCTGTTTCTATGGCAATGCATGTTTGTCTTTGTATGTTATTGGAAAGTTTTTATTGTCTTCAAGTGTTTTATACTATTTCATGCTATATTCTCTATACTGATACTGTTAAACGTTTAGCATATATTTATTTATAAACGTTTAGCCTTTATTAATTATTGTCTACTATTATATATTCTTACATATCCTCCCACACATGCAGACACACTCTGTAAATAAACTATATGCAGACACATGCAAACATATACTAACATGTGTGACAGGTGGCTCCAGTGTATCCTGTCCCATCACATGTGCATGTAAATCTGTCCCAGGTCTGACTGCATCGGCCTCCATGTTCACAGTGGTTTGGCATACATCTGTATAAAGAATTTAAAACAATACAATGTTATATCATACATACAAGCTAATTACTTTCCTTTATCAGAGATTTTCTTTAATGCTGTCTCACACACACACACACACACACACAGAATAAGATTTTCAAGTCGTCTTGCCAAAATCTTTTATCTTAGTTAAAACCCAAATTAAAACTCCAAAGTTAAAACAATTAATGGCTTCACTGATTTTCTCCTCATCTTAATTAAGACCGGTCTTCTTCAAAGGTGCTTTCAATTGACCAAGGATAAAAACTGACATGCGGTGATGCAATGCTTGTTCTTTGCAGAGATTTTACATGAGCTGTCCATTTCCAGAGCTTCTTATACAGTCCTGCCAACTCCATGTCAAATCCATTAACACGGCCAAATGTGGTATAAAATAAAATTAGGAAACAATCCCCTTGGAGCTAATACTCATTAGGCCGGTTCCTCATTGGAGAAGCTGTGACGAAGCCACTAACAATGAACTTAAGTTCTGCTGCAGTGCTATTGTGGTACTTTTTTTAGAGTAGTGCTGTCAAACCGTAGTTTTCCAATAGGATGACACGTCTAGATTAATTGGGTTACCTCATTGCCCATCTGTGCCTGGAGCACATAGGTACGGTGAGAAAGTTTATACTGTTCATTAATCAAACTCCTACAATAGAACGGTCCCTGGAAATCTATGTGGGCACTGATGACCTCATCCAATAATAAAACTTCAGTCAGTGTCAACAGCAGCAAGCCACTGTGAGATAAGACCTACACTATATTGCCAAAAGTTTGTGGAAACCCGAGCACCAGACTCATATGTGCTTGTACAATGTTTCCTTTCTAAATTATATACCAAGACAGACAGACAGACAGACTGGAGGATTCAGTTCTGGACTTTTTGTTATCTCGTAAAGTTATTCCAACCCAAACTTATTAAACTCTTTCTTTATGGACACAAAAAGTTCAAAGGTTAAAATAAAGTTTGGAAGCACAAAGTTTTAAATTCTCTACCCTGTCACTGTAAGCCATGCTACTGAGATTACTCCACTGAAATAGTCAAACCCGTTAATTAAAAGTGGCTGTCAACATTCATTTGACCATGTAATGTATCCTGGTAATAGCTCAGCTCCCGCGAGCCGAGAAAGATTTCAGTATTGTTCCTGACCAGACAGAGAGCCGGAGATTGCCAAGCAGTGATCCAGAACGAGCATTTCCTGTGCGTGGTCACTACGCATACCGAAGATTTCCATCACAATTTCCAGAAGTGAGATAAAGGGTCCACAAGCAAATGCGTGTGTTTGCATTTGCGTTCGGGAAATGTCTTACTGAAGGAGCTTACAGCTGCTTACTGCAGGAGACCCTGAGAACTGTTTTCTTTCCTGCTCTGGCTGTTTACATCCCCAGCTGTGCTTTTGTAATGGAAAGTGACAGTTTTCTAATGCAACTATTATGAGTAGTAAAAGCATGTGGCCTCGAATGCCTCCGTCAGATCAGACTTGTTGTGGAGATGGGCAGAGATTATCTTATACCCAGCTAAAGTTTTAGGTTGTAAGAACGTTTCCGTAATGTTTAATCTCAGCAATAAAAATGTTAAAAACATTATTTTGAAAGTTCTAGAAATTTCTAGATTTTAGCTGTATTAATGTTACTGTTGGACTGTTTTTTTTTTTTTACTTTTTAAATTCTGTAATGTTTAAAAAAATGTTCCACTAACAACTTAAGAATACAATTTTGGATATATGATATATAACATTAACAAAACATTCTATCAATGTTACTGCAAAAATGTTTTTGATAACTTTGAGAGAACTTTAAGAAAACATCAGCTAATGCTCTGGGGGTAGCATTGGCTGAAGGTTCTCTGTTAGCCGGGTAACACTCGTCTTACCCACTCGCCCCCACCCTGGCTCAACGTCAGACGCTTTGCACGGCTATTTAGAATGAGTCACATTCTGGGAAGACCCCTGCAACTTCATCAGAACTTATGCGTAAAATAGTTTGATGCAACCACAATTCATGTCTGTGAAATACTGTAGGGGTGGTAAAAAAAACCTGGAGAAGGATCGCGGATGGGATCTAAACTTTAACTAAGAACAAGGTCGTGTGTTTTAGAGTCTGCTCGAAATATGCTTTTATACATCAAACACAGCAGTGTTCTGTAAAGAAGATTGATAGCATAAAACTCGAACATAAAATCAACGGTGTGGCGAGTTAGCGGCCCCCCCTCTGATTCCTCATAATGAGTTTGCTCCTCACCGCGCCGGCACTGTAGAGATTTGCCAGCGAAGCATCATTAGACTGATGGAAAAAACACACAGAGAGCGTTCAACAGTCTCCTGCCTGCTCTGTTATTACAGCACGCTCCGTTCCGAGTGCAGGGAGGCGGAGAAATCCGGTATCAAACCTCATCTAATAAAGGAAAACATTTTCCTCTGGAGACCCGGAACTAACTGTATTGCAGAATAAACCATCATTTCAAAATCATAAATAAACACAATGACAGAGCAGTGGGGAAAGAAACCTCATCTAAACATTCATCCGCACATCGACTGTCAGGCAGAGGGATGTAAATTCATTGAAAATGAATTGTGCTCGTGTTTAAATCATGTATTCAGCCCTGAACTGTAAGTCTAATAAAAAACATTAAAGCACAACGCATCTTATGCACAATTAAAGTGAAGCTTAAGATTCTAACTGTAGCTGTAAGGAATCTAATGGAATGTAAACAATAGCTCCTTATGCAAAACCTTTTTATTCTGGTGTCAGTGTTAACATAAATGAGCTACAAATATGGTCACATAAATGAGCAAACAACCGAAAAGTAAGCAAATAACCATTCTTATTAAAAAAGCTACTCTTTCCACCTAAAGGCCATTTGTGTGAATGTCAATGTACAAGCACAAACTTTCTGCTTTACTTTTAAATGTATTTTTGTGTATAAATTATGCATCAAACTACAAAAAAAACGCATGTCATTTACATGTCATAAACACGCCATTTCTTTTGGAAGTCTACAACTGTGTTTTCTTCCTTCAGACAATATTTAATAACCAAGATCATCACTCATGATACTGCCTCAGTAAAATTAGCAGCGATATCAAATGTACCTCCAGATTTGTGATGACACTTATTATTCAATGAACAGATGATTCAATTTAACTATTTGAAGGGTCAGGTGGATATTAAATTAATACAAAGCTAATCTGATTAGCCGTGATTAAAAGCGAGCTGGTTGACCCTTCATTTTCTGTAATTTGGAAGCAAATGACTGTTTTCTTGTACAATGGATGAGCACATTAGCCCTCACATCTGCTTGGAAATCCTGCTGTCTGAGAAAGAAGTCATTATTTTGTAAAAACGCTAAATTGTCTATGAAACATCAGCTCTACTTTCCAGCTAACAGAAAAGGTTCTCAGAACATTGGCTAACATTCTCTCTTTGGCAAAAATTCTCTCAAAGTTTGAAAAAACATTTTGACAAAACGTTTGTAGAGCTTTTTTAATGTTATTCTTAGGTAGTCAGTGGAACGTTTTAAGAATGTTACAGAATTAAAAAAAATAATATTTTTTTTTTTAAATAATGTTCTATAAACAAGCCATAAGATTAATACAACGGACAAATTGGACATTCCTAGCACTTAATAAAAAAATGTTTTTTACCTTATGGAAATGTTAGTGGAACATTATTACACCCAAAAATTGTTAACTGGGTTTCCATTACAAATGACAAACTTGAAATAAAAAATATGGATTTATTTTTATATGAAAAATCATCATTTCAAGACTCTCTTTATTAGTGAATCAAGCATATACTTTGTAACAAAGTAACTCTCATGATAACTGATACTGAAAGCATGAATTGCCTTCATTCATCTGCATGCTACAGAAGCTCATCTGCTTTCATTCTAACTGTATGATAAATTTCAGACACTAGGAATATGTAAAATCAATCCAAAGATAATAACCAAGAGTTGCTCTCCTGTCCACGCCTCTAAAATTCAATATCAGCATATAAAAATAAATGCGGGCTTAGCATCTCCTCACTAATTCAATTCTTCATTCGAAACCTGCTTGGAACTCCAGGGATAAAGAATCCAGTGGAAGGTCAACTCCAGGGAGCACAAGCCTCAAAGACAGACACTACCGGTGGGGATGAAGCCACTGTCTCAGTCTGCTGCACCTGATAATCACTGTCTCAGCCACTGTTTGTTTAATGGCAGAGCAGGAGAAGAGGGCTGCCACTGACCTGTCTATGATGGCACACATGTCCAGGCTGACGTTCTCGAAGGCTCCCGCTCGTCCCTGCTCCACTGAGGTGAGGTCGGCCAGCTGATCGTCCACCTGAATGAGCTGCATGCAGCCCTGGAACGAGCGCTGAGACGGAGACGCTCTGGTTCTTAAAAAATAACCTAAACAAACAGACAGAACACCAAACATGATGTATGAGATCATTTATGACATTAACTGTAGGATTGTCGAGGACATTAAGGCATCGTGAAGGCATTACAATAAGTTAAACATTAACTAAACATAAATTGTAACATGCAACAACGAATAACTGACAATGAAAACAATAAGAAACAAAACTTTAAATAAGACAAAATCAAATCAAATGTGACGAATCACCAGGGTCCTTCTGGAAACATCCTGTTTTTCACTATAAATTAAAGGCTGACATTTTTATTTGCAATAAAATACAGTATTTTACAGTATATTTGCAAGTTATTGTTCTATTATATCTAAAATAATTTTTCGGTGTATATGGTAAATAACAAAAAAAACTGTTTTTTATGCTAACATTGTTTCGTCATTACTTTCGCATTGTAACTCTTATACCAGAGAAGGTTATCCGGGCTGTTAACTCTGGGATTACAGCTTCATTTTTAGTTATGGGCAACTCTGAGCTTCATAGAGCTATTATGCCCTCAAGCAAGACACATATACTGCAGATGAGGTCTGTGTACTGTAAATCGTCTTGGATGAAAAAGGTCACACTAATTCAGTGAGTGTGATCTAATGACATATGTGTGAAGGCAATCTAGTGTCACACAGCAGGTGTTAAAGCCGGACATAAGAACCCTTAACTGGGATAAAACTTATCAAAGTAACCTCATTAACAATGTGATATCTGTGACAGCAAAAAAGGTCACGTACGTCCCAAACAACCAGCCGCATTCAACTCAAACACTGATGCTACTAATGAGACAAAAATACCCCAAAACACTCCATCATTAGAATAATTTTTCCACATGCACTCGACTACAACGCTCGTCTGAATATATGCCCCATTATAATGATCTTCTCCATCTATTGATTAATCACTGCTGCCAAAATAAATAGAAAATGTACACAATCAAATGTAATGTAAATGTACTGTTGGTGATTTTGTGAGAATGTACTGCAGCAGGATAAAATATCATAAGACACGGTTCCACGTGGACCACTGACACAGTTGCCAATATTCCAGTAAAAACCCCAAAGCCTGGGAGATCTGTCAAACCCACAGGGTTGTTCATGCTTCTTTTAAAGATAAACAAAGCTTTTCTTCTCTTACGTGCCGATTGCAGGAAGTTCTATTGAGATTCACCCCGCAGCCCCCCCGACGTTTATCTCCAAATTAGAGCATCTGGAGAAAACAGCATTTGCTTGGAGCTTCTTTAAAATATAGAATAGAGGAGGAAAGAAACAAAGTTTTGCAAGTTTGCCGAACCATCTGTCTTGTCTGCTTCCTGCACCTGTCCAGGAGTGTATATGCCTGAGCAGTCAACAGAAGAAGATATGGAAGGGGTGTGGTGGGCGGTTGGACTGTTGGAAGAAATACTGAGGGAAATGTGTCCCAGTGTAGAGTTAAAACTGTGAAAAAACAAGCATCTGCTGACAAATTCAGGCAGGGCTGCCGTAGCATCTTAATGATTGCCAGGATTTGTGGGTAACTGGGAAGCTGTTGGAGTCATGGCTGATCAACAAGGGACTCATGAAAAGCAGGTTTTTGTCACCAATGCTTGGATGTGACTTATTGGCGACTGCTTTCGTCCCACTCTGGTGTCGTAATTAATCGAGGAGAGTAACTTTCCTGACAAGATAACATTCTAAATTATGGCAAAGAGACTGAAGCGTGCCTCAGTCCATTTCACATCCTGGCTGTGTTTTTTGGTGGAGTATGCATGAGTGTGTATGCGCTGCTGATGATAATGCAAAGATTGGAGAATATCTACTGTAAGATTAATGAGTGTTTATGTGCCCCAATTACCATTCAGCAAATGGAATTTGGAGAATTCCAATGAGAACCCCTGTTCTAAAACGTTTATTTTCATAGAAATACCCGGTGCAGATCAACCATCTTTGTTTACTCTGCATTGGAGGTTCATAATGCACATCTTAGCCCGTTTTCTTGATTCCACTCAATTACAAACAAAAGCTGACCTCCTACAGGTTGATAGCTATTGTAAACTCCTAGCCTGCTGCAGTGGAACTCTAAGGCCCTCCTATGTTTAATGATGTCTTCTTTATTACAAAATCCAATCTACTTCCATCTCCCATCAGACAGTCATTAATTTGGTGAGGTCTGCTACAAATGTTCAGAACCATCATCTGTAAAATGGGCTGTGGGTCTGGGAAACGACATCCAACCAGGGAGGAATGGTAAAATAGCAAAAGCCCTAAAGTCACTTTTTGAACAACAAAGAGTTTTTTCACTGTTATTTTCCCAGAAACAGCCCAATAGTTCTGAGACACTATTTGGGAGACATCAGGGACTTTGAGATTTTCTCTTGCCAGAATATTCCAAACAGGCTTAAATGATCAAATATGTGCTAAAGCTAATGATGTTTTGTTCACATGAGCCTGAGTATCTTGGGTTTTTCTGTCAAATGAGGGTTCAAGATCTGTGCAAGATCCTAACTCTGACTTTAAATGGAACACACGGTAATATTTATTGGACATGTGTGTCCCAATTAAGAGGTTTGAAAAAAAAGAATGAGGTATTTTTTGCTTTCTAGCAGGAGCTTATTAAATGAGGTCACCGTTGGTGTTTTGTGGTTGGGGCCCACAAATATAATGTGCTGTCCATAATATAATGTTATTTCATAATTCTGTTTAGAGTTTATATACCTTTATATATGCATTATACAAAACCTTTTATTTTTTGTATCAAACAAAAGTTGCAATTGCTCACATATTATTTACAATGACAGGACCAATCACAGCAGGGCAAAGAAGCAACAGTGAGGGAAACAGCCAATATCAAGCCAGTATGTCTGACCCTATAATAAGACTTCAAATCAGGTATATAACTGAGCAGGTACCAGGGGCTTATCTTGCACAAACACACATTACTGTCTATGCAGTTTACAGTCATTACCTCAAACCTGATAAGAGTAATAACCAACCTAAAGAAACAGAGAGCTCACTTTCCAATCTGCACAATGCAAAATCCACATTTTATCTTGAATTGATCAACATATTCCTATTTTAGGGTGAAACTAGGTCTTTTCGGGTGAAAGCTTTGACAAAATGTTACCTACATGGGATGATGTGTCATTTAGCAACTAGAAAACAATTTTAGGTTGTAAAAATTTTTATTAAGTAACAATAATGTTAAAAATGTTAATTTGAACGTTTTAGGAACATTTAAAACATAAATTTTTTAAACATTGTATCATTGTTGTGGTTCATTATGCTTGGTTATAGGAACAAATGTTCCACTATGAACTTCAGAATAACGTTTTTGAGACACAATGCCAAAAGAAACGCTTTTTGAGAGAACGTTATCCAACGTTCTAAAAACATTCCCCGTTAGCTGTGTAAATGCTATTAGAGTTACATGTGGAATTTCTCACCATCCCATTTAAACACTAAAGTACCATTTCCTGAACAGGTCCGATGAATCCGATTCCCGGATTCAGTTTCTTCACTTATATTGATTCTGAGAAGCGAGCCCTCAGTCAAACAATCGTCCAGATAAATGAGCCATGCACAGGAATGACAGACATGCGGAAAGTTGTTGTTCCGTGTCAATCTGTCAACATGCAACACGCTACAGCTTCCTTCTGAGGAGAATGGGATACATATGACCTACCACAACATCTACTTCTCACCGGCTGCTTCTGGAAATTCAATCTGGTCCTGCAATTTAATTTTTCACTGCTGACCTTGCCATCATCAGCACTGACTGATCAAGCTTTGCTTTTGATGATTTTACTGCATTAAGTCAAATGTGTTCTGGCCTGTGTTTTTGGCCTTATTAATTTTCTATCACACAGATTGTGTTTACTTGGTAGTTTTACTGGGCAGTTAAATAGAAAAATCTGGGCTTGTAGCTCAAAAGTGTTTTTTCTAATCCAAAGCGATTTACAGTACAAGTAAGAAACATGTTTTATCTGTATATGCATTCCCTGGGAATCGAACCCGCAACCTTAGCACTGCTAACACAATGCTCTACCAATTGAGCTACAAAGCTAGCAAAAAGATTGGTCTGTACCCTTGAGTGGTCCTCTACTAATGTGGAATTGTTACAAGGTGAAAAACACGACTCACCAAGTCACTATTACTTTTAATGAGACCTGACACTTGTCACAATTTTAACAGTTCTGGAGGCAAGCATTAAGAAACTTTGTTGAGAAAGACCAGCCAATGTATTTATTAATTAAAAAGGTGTCATTTTTGTATAAATTGTATATGGTGTATACATTTTATGCCACCACACATAACTGTTTTGAAATATCCTCCCTCTGCCACTGGCCAGACATGCAGTATAAGCACCATCCCACATTCACATCATTGGATGATCCAACATTGCTAAAGGCAACACTACACTACACAACCTTCAAAATCTGAACACATTTTAAAATAACAGGCATTACAACCTAAACTACAGAAAACCACAGACTACACAACTGTCAAATCGTTCTGAACAGAACAAACTCACACAGGAAACAGAAACCTCCTGTGGCTTGTCAGCATGTGTCTTAGAATTGTTGTGTACTGTATTATCATACAGTATTTCCCTTCAAGTCAACTCAAATTTTGTTTGATATCCTCTGACTGTTTGCAATCATACACCATGAAGATAAAAAATTAAAGTCTGTACCCATTATGTATTATGATTTTGTGTAAATCAACTGCTTTTTTTATTCTAAAATGCTTTTAAAATGTTCCACTAAATGCTTAAGAAAAATGTTTTAAATATAATGATATATAATGTTTCAAAAAGGTATACTGCAAGATAGTTTTGGATAACTTTGAAAAAACATTAACCAACAATCCGAGAACATCCCTTGTTCAATGTTTTGATAGCTCCACAGAGCCACAGTATTTACATTTTCAAGAAAAACCTCAAAATACACTTACAGTACTTCCAGTCCGGAAGGGATTGCGATAGGAAGAATTTCAGCATAAAAAATTAATAACATAACCTTTAACAAAACCAAACCCTTAGGCTCAACAGAACCTGCTTAAGTACGTTTTTGAGTTTTGCAGTTATTCTCAATGCTTACGTTTCTTGGGACCAAAATTCTACAATGTTACATAACTGACACAGAGATAAACTTTATATTCTTAAAAAGATTCAGTCACTAGTAAACAAATCGGACAGTGCAGATATGTCTCTTCTGTGGAAAGTACCAGTGATGGATGGAGCAGATGATTGATAATAATAGTGGCGCACAGGTGAACCAGCAGCAGTGTGGGGAGAAGACGTGAAGCTTTTGATCTCATTTTAAGGGCTGTCATGTGTAAATTCGCTGTCGGGCCAAACCAGACCAAGAGCCCTGGGGCTGCAGTTCTTACCTCATTTAGCTCTTTTTGAAGATGTGCGAGTCTGATAAAGCTATCAGCCGTGCAGTCCCTCAACCTAAACAGTCAGTCTGGTTGATAGTGCCAGACACTGCCTTCTATCTGAGCTGGTCTTACTTTGCATACTTGCCTCTCTGAGATGCTGCCCACTTGCTTATCTCTGACTTCCTGCCAATGGTCTGATTGGACAGATGGTTAGCTGAAGAGGGCACGAGGTGGACATGTTTCTATCAGAGTGGGGAAATGAGCTTGCGTGGTGGCACATGCAATTTTGGACCTAAAACTTTTGAAGGAAGACCAAAGGTCAAGGTGCCCTCCCACTCCAATACAACGAAAAAAATGAAATTCCAAACTCCAAAACTTTTATATTCCTCTTTAGTATTTTGGTAGAGCTAGTCATAAAAAGAGGCAACATTCCTCCTTCTGCATTGCTGGCACTTTTCAGAACCTATAATCCAAACAAATCAAAATGACATTTTTGAACTGTCTGCAATCACGTCTGAAAACTTTTAAAAATGTTCTGATTCTCTTGGCTTTCTGACTGTCAACTTAAGACATCAGCAAGAAGCCCGGCCTTCAGTCACATTGTGTGGCCCAGTGTTTCCCTAGAATGTGCACTTGCACATTTTAAATATGTATGATGCATTTTTTATTCATTTGTACATCAAAACGATACTGACATTCTACCTTGACACTCCAGCCCTCATGAGAGTTAAAAGACAATGCAAGCAGAACCTCAAACGCTCCCACTAATCTGGGTAGCCAATTATTTCTTCTTTAAGCAGACCATCCCTTTGTTAATTTTCTTTAGTTTTCCAATTAAATGAGATAAAACATAAAACCACATCAGCATTTTAATGCTCATGCTTGTGATTTCTTTAATGGGTGATATTTATGCATGAACAGAGAAGAAAGTCCACAAATCATTTTTAGTGCAGCCCATGACTCTAAGCAGGAGTGAATTCAAAGGCCTTTGGGAATTTGTTTTCAATACACCAGGATGGTAAGAAGATCAGAAATCTGTTCTTATAGTACTTTTCTGTTGAGTCACTCATTGATCCTTAAATGTATTCTTGGTCTCTGTGTTAAAAGAAAGCAAATGCATTTTAGAACTCGCCTCCAAAGTGGTACGTGCTTCCTGTTGTGATCTGGAGAGGTGAGTTAGTTCTCACTGCTGATGCTTCATCACCATCAATGGTCAGCATGGCAAAGTTCTCCTTGGCTAGGAACCGAACATCATGCCATTCTCCATCATGCAGACCAGAACCTACGAAGAACAAAACAACAAAAAAAACAAGATTTTCCATTACACTGCATTTACATTTATGCATTTGTTAGAAGTTTCATTTTATGTGTTGTGTTCCCTAAATCGAACCCATGACCTTCATGTAGCTACTGTAATACTATGCTCTCCTGCAGTAGTTAAGCTACAGGAAATACACCTAAAATTACAAATATCTAAAAATATTCTACATCTTATATTGATCTCACAACCATTTAGCCCAAGTAGTACATTAATTTCCTACAGTCCCATTTGTCAATCTGATTACCATTCATTCATGTCCTCCATCTTCATCATCCTCCTTATGAAGATGACCAGTAGTCTAATGAGCATCAAATTACAAGTCTGGAGTTCCACAGTGAGCTGATTCAAAGCAATGGAGGTCCAGGATAGCAAACCTACAGCAGTCACTGATGACTGATAAATTTACTCATGTTATCACAAAGGGCAAAAGTCATTGGAACATAATAACCAGCTTGATGGTTGTTAAGAAGAATGAATTTTCCTCCTCCATTCATCATGAGCTGGAAAGACATTACTTCATTGAAGTCCCCAGTGACCAGTTTACCTATATGTCACACATCACAAAACACCAAACAAGTGTTCTCTCCTTCCCACCCACTCCTGCTCAATCTCTCTCTCTCTCTTTCTTTCTCTCTTTCTTGTGGGCGCAGGCCACTTGGCAAGAACAAGGCCAAAATACCTTACACGCCATTACCTCTGATAAATTTATCTCACAGATGTTGGGGGTGTGCTCAAATTCTATCCATCAGCTTTTTTTGAACCTTGTACTATACTTGTTGTGCTTGTGATGGTGTATGAAGTGTTTTTTGGAAGAACAGTGTGGCAAACAGCTGGATGTGCCGGTCACAGGCAGTTCTGTGGGACAGTTGGAAAAACAGATGGCTTTTGTGTATAAAGCAAATTACTTTAAGTGACATAATATGCCAACACAACATCAGAAGAATGTTAGTACTTTGTCTGAGAGTTGGGAATACAAAGCTAATGAGGTTAAGGTGTGAACTGACAGTGATTTTAAAAAACACCCTGTGGATAAGATCAGCTGTACTTAGATTCAGCTCAAGATTAAAAGAATAACCAATTTATCTAGTTTTGCCATCACCAGTCTGACTGAAAACTTGCAGATATTATTTTAAAGGCTATTTCTGCCCATATTAAAAATTACTTGGTGTAACAATGTACACAGGTTGATTTAAATCAATTTATATGTGATATTTTAACTGCATGAAAACCCTTAAGGTATAGTAAATAGTTTGTTCACTCCAATTTTTTGGGCAACAATCATTATTTTTTTAGATATTGAACAAATGCTATTGAATGAGTGAACTTTACACAACCTATTTATATATTAAATTGCATTTAATAAGAATTAGAACACTTTCCCCTCCACTTTATTAGCATCCTCAGAGGGGCTGTAATTAGGTCAGCAAGGTGCATTATGGGAGTTCTGTTATAATGTGCATTCTTCATTTCCACTCCATCGCTGCATTCCGGTCTTTTTTGCACCATATCTAATTACACTGCAACAGTGTGAAAGAGCAGCACCCATGCATGTCCCCGTGAGAGACCCCTGGTCTTTACCTACTGCCAAAGATTAATTAGGAGAGGAAGAAAACCTTTGTTAACACAGTGTGGGTCCTTTGTGAACTCTGAGAGATCAACCTACACTCATTACTTGTCTACCTGCTTAATCAACTTTCCCATGATGACTTTCATCTGTTCAGGATCTAACAGACACATTTTGTCTCTCACTTCTGACCTGAATGGACACCATCAAACGTTGTTAGACCCTATATACAGCAGGTGGACTTCAGTCCTCTGCCCCCTTAAATCCTGCGGTTAACTCGGCTGTCAGAATCGATCTCTCCTTACATTCACTGCAATAAGCTATCTGAGGTTTTCACTTTGCAATCCTCCACTTTTTAGTCATTAAACTTTCATGTTACATTAAGTATTAAGACCTTATTAAGACCTTCTCTCTGTTGAGCAGTGCCATAAACGACATGAGGACAGTGACACAAAGCTCTGTCCTTCGCTTGCAGCTGTCAACGGTCACATTAATAACAAAATGCAACTAAATATAGAACCATTTCTGATACTGTATACATCTGCTGAGATTTTACTTTTTTTTTTTTAAAGTCACGGTTAAGACTCGAACCCACAACTTTTTATATTAAGCCAAGTAATAGTTTTTTAACCATATCAGCTCATGTTCTGGTATGGAGTTGAGTCCCTTATGGCTACAATTCTAGAATTGCCTCTGGACTGCTAGTAACAGATACAAGAGATGCTCACAGGGATACATTAAGACACTCGATTTGACATTAAAGAAATAACCAACTAACTTGGTTCTGCCATCAACCAACCAAATGGTCTGTGATAAATGCCTGGTAGATTTTAGGCAGACAAGTCCATTAAAGTCTGAGTGACATCTAAAGGTTTCAGTGCCCTTTAAAAAGTAGATGCATCCTTATATGAGCTTCAAAGGTAGTGATGCAATTACTGGGATACACAGCCTCCAGCTCTATTTGTCATCATGGTAAGTCTGATGTTTGAGTATGTGGGTCTGGATAAGGCTGGAAAAGGCCCCCCACAACTCAAGCCAAGAAGCCCCAGATGCAATAATGCCATCAAAAAGGATTGCTTGGAACGCTTCCACATTCTCACTACTCAGACTCTCAGACACCAGGCCATGATTAATGCTGGGCTGTGCCAGCAAACGGAGCTCTTGGGAGACCAGGAACTTCAAGCTCCGGAATTTCCATGAATGCATTTTTTTAAAGCATTTTAAATTGTCTTAGAAGCCTTTGATTTTTTACACATGAAGAAAGAAGCCCTGAAATATGTAGCAGGTCTCTGAAATGCACAAATGAATGCCTTGAATACTGTGTGTGGCCAATTTTGATTATCTAGGACTGTCACAGGGAGGACAAAGGAAGTTGTGAGAATAAAATAACAGAGGTAACCCCTGACCAACGAAAGAAACGTACACACTGGTAGTTTTTAACAATGCATCAACTATTGTGATATTTGTGTAAGCTTTATTTAGGACCACATACTGTTTAATTCATACCTAGAGGCTGACCTGGACCAAAGCTAAAGTTTGCTTTGTCTCTTGACTTTGGCCTGTTGTTGTAAGGTCCATTTCTTAAGGCGCAGCCTGTGGACTCCCGGGGACGGAGCTCAGAGTTGCCATTATTGTTTGCAAAGGCTTTTGTAAAGGATGTAAAATACACAAGACCGCTCAGTGGCCTCCACACATTCATCCTCAACAAATCAAAAATAGTGCTATTGCTGCGTTAAAAGCAACTGGCTGTTTTTCTCAATTGCTCTACACAGCCTGAACAACAGAGCAATGACTAATGTGTTACTTTCAGGTGTAATTTAGACTGAAAGGAAATTACATATTTTAAAAATACGAATAATCAGTGTGTAATAATGACCTGCCTCTGCATTATATTGCCTCCAATCAGTTCCGGTTTCCTTTTAGGGGGTCATATAAAATAATTAAATAAACTGGTAAAATAAATGTCATTTAATTAAATACTCAGCTCTGAGCCCCAAACTAACATTATTGTTTTGACCATTACTCCTGTGTCATCTGGTTGAATGCTTTGATAAAGTAAAAAAATTAAACTTTTATAAAAAAGAACCCACATATAGCTGACGTACAGTTGTTTCTGCATATTACTGTAAAATATATTTTAGAAAAAAATATTTTAGCATTAAAAAAAAGACACACAAAAGTCCTACTTTTACTTTTTTTTCTTAAGTAACTCATAAAATGTCAGAAAAAAAAATGTCAGAAAAAAAATGGCAGACAAAATGTTACCATTAAATAACTGAGGAGAAGGATATAAAAGTGTGACAAAGGAACCCATGTATGTCAAAGTCTGTGTGGAACTGTGTGGAGAACATTAGCTATTTCAGCAGAAGCCTGAGGGATAAAACTGATATTCTCTGCTCTCCGTCACCTCCAGATATCGCATTGATTTTTGAAGCTATCACCACCCTGAAAGGAACAGGAAAGCGTGAGAGGAACTCTGCTTATTTCTGACTGATCAAATTTAACCAGGGCTGTGGCTCTAAAATAGACAGACCTCCTGTTTTTCCACTGGAAAATGGATGAGGTTAAGGGAGGTTCATAGGGTCGAAGCTCTGAGCATTTCAAAGCTGCTTTCAACTTTTTTTCTTAGCCAAAGACGACGGCCTGGAGTGGGTAACTAGACACAGAAATAAAACACAGGACAATGTACTGTCACTGAACTGACATTATTAGTGAGAAAATAGCTGAGATAGCTTGTCTCGCAATTTCTAAATCTGACATGAAAAACTAGGAAAATAGGTACAGGACAAAGATATTTTCTGATCGTGCTATACATTTTGGATGAGCCAAACACAACGGCTGATCAAGAAGGCTGCCTGAGACATCTGTTTGTTTTAGCTGAACAGGAGTGCAAACAGGAAAGTGTTGAGGAACGATCTGGCACGGGTTCAGAGGCCCAATGTGAACAAACATCACTGAAAGATCAATGGATTATTGCATAACAACCAGCATGATCAGAGCATTGACAGTCTTATTCTAGTGTACAGGAAATTAAAATCACATCCACTGAACGATGTTAGGAATGGCTGCGTCACATCACTTAAAGACACGGTCTACACAATATACATGCCTCAGAAACCTGCAATAACTCAGGAGCTTTCAGAAGCAAATCCCATTTCTGATTACATCTAATACAGTGTCCGCAGGGATGATAAAGACGATTTTTTTGTATTGATTCAATTTGGAAAAGTTATAGAAACATTTCTAAATCCTAAAATTGATAGCTGGGTACTGGTGGCTTTAGGACCAGTGTTGTAAATACAACTTTTTGGGATCATTTTTCCTTCAAGTTGAACAAACAGAGTAAACTGACAACTGAGGCTTTCCTTTGACATTAAAACACACACACACACACACACCAGATATTCACTATCACCACAAGCAAAAAATGGTTGAAGGATTTATACAAGAGCCTCAGAGCAAGTGTTAAGGTCGCATAAACGGATACACAACCGTCAACTCTGTGTGTCATTTCACCAGGGTAATAAATAGCAAGTAATAAATCCAATTGTTGATTCACCTTAACTTTCCTGGTGAAGCTAAAGTTCGATATTGAATGGGAAAGGGCTGCAATATTGGAACTCCCCCAGGGAATGATGGGAAAAACACTATACCTTACTATGATTATAGTGTTATATTGTCCCAGTTTATGAGGTTGGTAAATTGCCTTCCGCCTGGATTGAAAAGGCCCTCAAATTACCTTGGAGGGGCAAATATTTAAGACCGAAGCACACAGTCAAATTCATAAGTGCCAGAGGGCTTCATAAATTTCTAAGAAAACAGATTCAACTAAACAAGCAGCATCAATATATGATAGAACACCGGAGTGAAGCAATTGCCAGGTTTTTCATTCTTCCGAGTATTCCGAGTCCACATGCCTTGAAGGTATCAGACCTCAGCTGGAGTCACAGACGATGAACAGCTGAACGCACATAAGGAGCACAACAAAAGCCACCGAGCATGACAATCTGAAAGTTTTTCCAAATTATCCCATTAACACAATGGAACAGGTCTGTGATCGGTGCGATTCATCAAACTGTCAGCCACATGACTTGTCAGTGTTGTTCTACAGACGTACATTTCATGAGTGGAAAATCACTGCCGATTTTCAGCCGCCCTGTCAATTTTGTAAATGAACATGCAGCAATGCTCTGAATGCCCATTAGTTTTGCTTAGAGCGCATAAAAGCATCAGCGATTACAGGAAAAACAAATGTTAAAAAAAATCTTATTCAAACCATGCCACCAACACACTGGAGCATTAGCGTCTTAATGCAAAAAATTTAACATCCATTTCCTGAAAGTATCATTATGATGATGAATAGTTTTACCGTAAATGGAAAAATGAACAAAACAAAACATTAAAACATATTTCAACTATATTAGCTCATGCTTAATTAAAACATTTTAAAAGTTGCATCATTCTCTTGACAACGGCACGCTACATTACCATGGCAACAACCTTGCAGTAACACCCTTAATTATAACTAATTATCTGTTACTGAGGGAAGTAATCGGTACTTACCATTGGCTCCAGAGAGAAGATGATTAAATACTAAAAAACATGAGAAAAAGTTCCCAGCAAAAGTCGATATGATAATGGTTGGTCTGATTTTGTGTTCAAGTTTTGTGTTCAGACATTCAGGTTTAGCTGTTATTGCACAATTTGTGTTATATACTGAGTGCGGTTGTCTTCGATACCCAAGCTTTATTTTCAAATACCAAACTATGACAGCATATGTGTCAATGTAATATAATCAGAGTCTGCAAGCTGTGTTTAAATAGTTTTGGCTCTCATTTGCAAAAAGTTTAGCATTTGTCATTTTTTGACACTCTCACAGCTTGCTCCGCCCCGCTGTCCATCCCACAATCCCCTGCATGAGCCTGCCTGTCAACTCCAATATAAAATGAACAGAAAACAGCCACTTATCCATTCCCACACATTACAAATGGATCCTCCACCTTGTGTCATTTCTAAAGTCAATTACCTTAACATGTCTACTATCTTCTGTGATTCAAGAAAACAATGAAGAAAATGCATTTTAATGGATTTAAACCATCAGGCTGAAAATACAATAAATTGGTAAAATAAGTAAAATCAAGAGCTGTGGCAATTACACTCATTTTCCACACTCACATTTTTCTTTTCGTCCATTTACTTCTCATCCACTTTCCCAAAGCCAATTTGCAGCTCAAGACAAGCAGAATGGACCTTTAACCCAGAAGAAAAGACTGAGCTGCAAAGAAAATGATATTCCACTTATCACAGATGAACTTTTACTATATGACCCAGCCATCTTAAAATGATGCCTGAAACATTCCTGTATCCTACATCTTTAAAGGAAGGGGAACTGTATGATCCACACCATTAGATGTTTCAATTCCAGGTCATTGAGAAGGCATGTAATGTCAAGGAATCTGACAGTAACTGGCCTCCAAACCTTTGATGGCTGATGTTCAACCAGAAGACTGGTCTGCTTGATAGTTTTAAAGGAGTTTTGGGGACTTTTCAGCTGACCAGGCTGGCACCAACTAGCCAAACACCAGCTTGGCCATTCAAAGAGTCAAGCTGCTAACTATAATCTCACAGGTACTGCAGGTTTTTCATTTTCTTTGAATGCTCTCAATCATTGTGCCTTTATAATGTTAAAATAAAGCTTTTCCTCTCTACTGCACTACTGAGAGACTCACACACTATTAAAAGGCTGCAATCATGCCATTGAAATTTAAAGAAGCAACAGTGATATTAAGAACCAGCTGTGTTTAGACCTATGATCCTCTTTAAATGTGAGCTATTTTAGTTTTTTATATTACATAATTAAATTTCTGTTATATGCAGCTTCTTAAGGTCACTACAAAAAAACAAAACAGTATTATTTACAATTTCTAAAAATTAAAAAAATCTTTTTTAAACATTTGAGCCACACTGTACAATATGAAGTTTAATTGATTGCTCTCAGTTCAGCACTGAGATCTTTATAACTAAGCATGACTAGGGCAACTATTTATTAATTTCTAATACTTCAGCTAATGAGTCTACACAGATGAATAAAAACTCAGAGCTCTAAAAATCAGACTCTATCTACATTTTAATAGCTGTTAGATTGGCAGACCACATGTTTAAACCTCTCTAATGTTCTATTGACAAAAATATGCTTCAAAGATAGAGTTTTTCCTCAGAGGCTTTCTAAGGAAAGGGGAACATCTGTGGTGGTTTACGTGCAGGAAAATAAGAAATGAAAACTGAGACTCGGTATCAATTAAAACGATAAACAGTGAAGACTGTATTCTACATATAGACCATTGCCACCAGTACATTTTGAAACCCAACTTTTCAATTGGGTTTTCAGGGAGAAAAAAATCATTACTCTGGCTCAAAAATAGATGTTTTCAATAGCAGTCTGATTTATCATACAGAGTAAACTAAAATGAACTGAAAAATGAAAATGAACTCAAAATAATGCCATAGTTACTCTAATGCTTTTCTCTGTGGTACAGGAGAGCAACTTACACACTTCCAACTTCACACATTCTTCCACTCCTGATAAAGTAAAAAATTGATACAATAACATGTTGAACCTTAAAATGGAACCCTAAAATTGGATCATGGAGACCTATTAGCTTAGACCCAATCACAACTCATAGCCCATTAATCTCATAGTCATTGCTAGGAACTTACTATGCAAAGTCCAACAAGTTATTACCTGACTCTTCCATGCTGAAGTTCAAATGTGGAGTCAATTTGCTTTTCTTAAAAGAGATAAAGGATTCCAAACAGCTGGAGCCCAATTAGCCTTGAGGTTAACAATGTAAGAGTAACTACCCGTCCTCCTAATGGCCTATTAGCACAGGAGTTTGGTGAGTGTGCCCTGAATGTCGAAAGGTGTCTTAGGGGCTAAAGCTCTCCTTCAGACCAACATAAAGAACTTTCTTCATACAAAGACTCCTTTTTGTAATATAACTAAGATGCATATTAAAATTACTGTCAATTACTGTATTTAATACTGACTGTCTGTTGGTACACACACACACACAAACACACACACAAACACACACGATCTGAGCTCTGCAATCCACATGAACTTTATTGCTGTATTGCTTTAAACTGCAAGTCAATAATTGTCTCATTTGTTTATTAGTTCTTTTAAGGAAATGCAGGAGAAACAATGAAATAAAACTGATACTTAAATCTAACGGAGAACTCCATTAAGCTATAAAAGAACAATAAAATTTACTTCTGGGACATTATGTGCCTTCAACAGTTGCATTATGCTACATTGATCATATTGTTAAAAATGGGTATAGTTCTATAATGCTGTTGGAAGAGTTTTATAACCAGACAAAATTGTATTCATTAACTATTTTTTAACTATAGGCTATTATTCTAAAAAGACAATGTCTTTACAACAAGCCATGAAACCTTATTAGATGTTCATGTAAGAACTCATTAATCTGTGTGGATGCAGGATGTGACCTCACCTGACGCAACGTCTATGCGCATGTTTTTCTGCTGAGTGACGTTGATGTGCGCAGTGACTTTTCCATCGTTCAAAGCCACTTCCAGCATTCCATCTGCCAGGGAGCTGAAAAGGAGCAGGCCACTGGGGTTCCAGGTTCGAAACTGGAAACCTACAGACACCATATTGTGGTCTCTCCTGCCCGGTAGCTGCAGGAAGCTGGAGCCGTTGAAAAACACAGGAAACGTGTGGGTGTCCATGCAGGAGAACGTCAGGTTCCGCTGAAAAAAAAGGCAGAAGTTTCATTGTATTTAAAAGCCATTCATGTAAAAGGGTTAAAATGGTTCTTTGCTATTAATCAAACATAATCTCCCTGCAGAAATAAAGCTTAAAGTGTATAGCTGCTCTGCACGATTTTCTATACAGAATTGTAATTTGAATTTTAGAAAGTAGAATTAGAGGAACACACAACATATGTGCTATTTTTTTTCCTTTTTATGGCCCACATTGTAAAAATATTTCATTTCAAATTAATTCAACATCCTGTGGGATGTGCTCAATTCCATTCAAATGCTCACTTGAAAGGGAACCAGTTCCTGAATTTTGAATTTCACCCAATTCTTAGACTGAAATAGTAGAAGGTCTTTTATGTGGAACATGGGCTTGAAGAAAGTCCAAAATCTTCCAAACTGCTACTGCAGCATGTTCAAACCATGTCACAGATTTCTAAACCTTAAGCTGGAAAAAGGGCGTGTGAAAAGCAAGGTCGAGTGCTTTTATTCATAACTCTCCAGCTCTACATGCTTCTAAATGGTAATTCTGAGGGACCAAATGCACTTCATCCTCTTTTAAATATATAGAACTTAATCAGTCTCATCACAATGAAAGCTTTTCTCAACACTTCATCACAGAACCTCCCTCATGTGCTGTGTTTATCAACCCTGAATATAATCCTGAATATTAAATCAGAATCTGTCTATGGTGGACACGTTAAATTTGAACATGTGTCCTTTCTTGTTATATGTTAAATCTTCTATTGCTAGTTTGATGCATTTACCAACTGCTAAATAATGACTATTGTGATTACATTTTACTGCCAGTGTCTGATGTTTTGAGGCACGGCCCAGCAGTGTAATTTCAAATCAAGAACCAATGGGAACATGGATTAAAATTAAGGCTAGAGATCACCGAACGTGACACGGATTGATAACCTAACACTCTGGCAAGTCTTCTAACATGTCTATTTTTAACAAACTGACTGACATACAATCCGACATTACTGATAACTGAGACCCCACAGTGTGACATAGCTTATAGCTGTAATCATGTTCATACAGTCTGACAAGCAACAATCATAAAGCACTATTACAAGATCATACACTGTGAAGTCTTCAGTTCATAATAAGATTTCATATTTCATATTTCAATGCTTGCCTGATGTCCTGTGTACTGACCTGATGTCCCGGGAAGGAATAAGACTTAAGTATTTTACTTATCAGAAAAACAAGCATTGTTACTATTTACTGTATGTTTATGACTGTATTAATGAGAACTAAAAAAATTATGTGCATATTAAAAATTATGTGCAATTATTACATTCTTTGTAATATCATTGGCTGTGGAAATTAGATCATTATCAGTGCCGACAACAGTCATCAAATCTGAACAGATGATTAACATTCTCATCAGCATGTAAATAAAAAATATATAAATCTACAGTATACTGCACAGATATGAGTTTATAATGCAAGCTCCATCAATATCATGTCTAAACCAGCAGATGAAATGCACTCTACATTTGCGGTTGTCAGCCTTGCACAGCTTGAGAGATATGCCAGCTCTTCATGGTCACACGTCCACAAACCCTCCAGGCAAAAACAACCCACAAAAACACGTTAAATAAGCGCAGAACTGTTATGACCGGAAAAAGTTATGCAGTGAAAATCAAACTCTGATTACTTTCCTCAGATATAGCTTGTACAATTTATATAAAAGGAAATTGACTTACAAAGCTAGAGGTGTCCAGTTTCTTTCTTCTAGCTAGGTCGGTGATGTTCTCTCCGTTGTAGTTGATGCTCTCCATGCAGCCTTTGAAGTTTCGCCTGCCTCCAGAGATGGGCTTCCCAGAATAAGGCATTCCTCCGAAACTCAGCTGCATGCACAAATCAAAGCATCTCAGCAAGACGAGCCAGAACAACTGACTAAAGCCATTGCAATACATCACCATATAAAAACATGATGTGTTAGACAAAATTATAATCCTTTGTGTTTATGTGAATGTGTTAAAAACTAGATTAAAATTTAAAGGCTAAAATAACATTCAAACCACTTAATAGCCAAATTCATTTGCTTATTATGAAGCTCATTATAAAGCTTGTTTTAGGGATCCACTGAGAGTTGGCTCATTCAATTGCCAAAAAAATGAATTAAAAACTCGCTCACCTTTGCTCCAAAAGCCAGTGAAAACTGCTACTAAAATTCTCAAAAGCAGCTCTTTCAAAACACTGAGTATCCTGCCTTTGCAAATCACGCTATGAAGACATTATTGCTTTTCGCGACTACAAAAGTAAGTGCTCAGCAATAGTGTTTTGTAATAAATACAGATGAAACTTCACGCACACCCTTCCAATAACAAATGCGTTTTTATTAGTTTTGAGGAAACCAGCCTGTAACATATGGCCATAAAAATATGACTTCTCATAAAAAAGTGGTTCAGTGGCATTTAGTTGTTTATACAAAATCGCAAAAAATGCAATATTGCATTGCAAATTTCACTACACATTTATTGTATTTTCTTAAAGATATTTATAAATCAGAAACAGGAAAGAGTGATTTCAAGAAAAGCAGTCACACTTGTCTAAACTTACTGTCGCTGTTGGTTGAAACACCAGCAACACTTTTAAGACACAGTTTCAAAACAATGTTAATAAAAAAATACTATTTATAAGCCAACTATAAGCCAAACAATGACATTTTTACATTTGGATATATTTACCATAACATATTATTTTGACATTAAAATTTGAATTAAAAAATATAATGACACATCTTACCGCAATCTTCTCTATTACTACAATAAAATCTCAAATAAATCCAGTAAGAATCACTGGAACCTGAACACAATAGTCGATAAATGCAATTGTTTGTAAATGCATTCCATGCTCAAGCAGAAAATGACTCAGTGGTTTGGATCTTTCTCAGCTCAATTAATCAGACACTTTCCCTTTAATTGGGGTCAATTTGTCCCCGACCAACTGAGCTGTAACGAGCCCTTTGGCATGCGACCACGGTTTAGCTCAATTGAACAGATAAGCGTTTGTTCTCAGACTGTATTCTTTATGTCACTGAAAATCAATTTCCTATACATTCCACTACAGTGCGTATTAATATGCATTACTTCATTACCATCCTGCTGAACATTATTAGCTGGGATTAATACAGTGCGGAGAAGCGGATGTAATTTCCAAAGCTGCGGGAAAAAAAGACTGGCAAGGGATGAAACCTCAAATGCAAACAAAGTTTATCGCAGCTCCCGGGAACAAAGTGTCTCGTGTGACATCACGGCTTTTTAACAAGCAAGAGCTCATTCTCCCGGGATTGTGTGACTGAATTTTCCAGAAATCCATGAAGGATTCTGAGATAATTACAGAACTTCTATTTTCAGTCTGTTAGTGTGGGAAGAAGATACAATTAAAGTAAAACCAGACATACTCTCACAATTTACTCCTTATTGTCACATAATCCATGCTCTGTTATCTTTACGATATGAATCTTTATGTGAGGAAATTAAAGGAACAGTCTCACCAAAAATGCAAATTCTGATCATCATTTTGTGTTCCAAACCAGTGATGTTACTTTTTTATGTGGATTTTTATGTGCACTATTCCTTTAATTCCATTTGAGAAAACTGTATACATTTCCAAAGTAACTTCCTCAGCTTTGGCATCCCATAATTCTCCTGCTGCTTAAATGAAGTTCAAAGCAATAAATCATTCACTTTCACAGTCGTACCTCATAATCCAGGTCAAGGTGGTCAAACTCGCCATTGGTGCGGAAGTGCTGAGTATGCTGATCAAGAGTGAAATTGACGTTTCTCCTGTAGCGCTCGATTACTACAGAATGCCAGTGATGGTCGTCCAGAAGACTGCCGCTGGTCACAGATGTATGGCCCAGGATGGAGCCATACTGATTGCTGCCTGTGGTTTATTACACAGAGAAGACCAGCATCAGTTTCAAGCACTGACGTCTCATTCACTGAAGAACATTAGGACACTTATAGTTGGGACAAACTCCTGCAACATTTATCTTAAGCCTGCCTTAGCAGTGCACATAGGTTTATGTCCTTCATATATAACAAATAATGGACTTAGAATTGTTTTCAGTGGATAAATGTTTTTCTTTCGCTAGCTAGATCTTTGAGATATTACATCACAAGATATATTTTTTATGGGGATTGAGCAATCAATAAGATAATATGAGACACTGGGTTTAAGTCAGTCAAAAAGTTAAGGACACCCTCATGTACTTGCAGTAGCACAATGAACAAAGATAATTTAAGGTACAAGATACAAGTTAGTATCTTGTACCAAGTTAGTATCTTGTATCTTGACAGTTGTTCTCCAGTCACACCAGCATAAACCAGCCAGGAACCTTGTGGTGGGGCTGGTCCCTTCAGCAGGGTAAACAACAAATATATCATACACACACACACACACACACACACACACAATAAACACAAAACATACTCCACAACATCTCTCACACAGCAGAGGTCTAATAGTTTTCCATTATCAACGTTACCAAGGTTTATCTGCAGCAGGAGTTTGCCTCTCCTCAACTCCAATGTGATGTAGTCGCCCTGCTGACCCTCTCCGTGCAGAATCACCCCTTCACTCTCTGATGTTTTAAACTTCAGGGCGATCACGTCCTTCAGAATCTTCATCTTCTTCATTTTGAAGCGGTAGGAGATCACCCCCTGCCCATCAAAATTAATCACGTCTGCCCCTGTCAATAGCCAAGAGGGAGAGAACGTGGAAATAAAATCAGCATCTCGGAGGTGACTGGGTGTCATGCCCACTTTTGGATAAATGATGGGTTGAGTGACTGTTCTCTAGATTGCTCAGAAAAAAGCGTGAAAGTTCACAGATACACTGCAGCTGGGATCAGGTGATAAACTAGAGTAGAAGCAGAAAATTGCAGCTGGCTATTACCTGCTGACAAAGCCTTTCTGCTTATTGCACAGAGAAGAGGATTTCTGATCCCTGTTGCAGCCCTGAATCATACCAGAAGTTATAAATGTAAATTTCACGTCTTACTTTGTTGGTTTCATCTTCATCCCTGACACTGTGTGACCTTTTGGATATTTTATGCAAACTCACAGTTATCGAGGGCAGTGCTTCACAAATCTTTGAATTGCTGTGTTTTTTTTCTTGGTATAATGAAAGATTGATATGATGTCATCTTAATTTAGATGTAAAATGATGTTGATTTTGCATAAGCTGGAATTGTGACTGCATCAACTTTTAAAAAATGGCGCTTGATACAATGACCATAAATGTAATTTAAAACCTCTAATATAAAATTCTGAATATATTCAATATTAATTATTATTTGTCTTGACTAGGTCAAAATATGCCATTTGTAGGCAGGTTCCTTGCTGCAACATTGGCTCAACCAATGCATGAGATCTTCCAAACCAGAAGTAAGTTAGTTTAGTGAGTAATCACTAAGTGTTAATCTTTCATTACATGAAAAATCACTAATCTTTCATGTAATGTATCCATTCCTGAGGCACGTAAATAAATTTGCATTGATCAGCGTCCATTAACAGTGTGAATTATAAAATGACGCAAACGTCGTAATTGCTCTGCATGGACAAAGCAGGTGAGAATTGGTGCTTAGCTTAATCTGACATAGACACAACATCCCTGTGGTACGTAGCATGATTGTTTGTGTGTGTTTTTGTCTACAGTACTGTCTGCATATGGAATTAATTCAATTCTCTGTGCACCCTGCTGTGGACTGATTGCTACACTAATGCATGAGAATGTGTGCTGTGTCTGGCCTCTCGCTCTACCACACCTCTTCTATCTCTCTCTCTCCCTCTATTGCCAAATCCCTTCACCTCCATCACGAATGCATTCATCCGTTCCCGCCCGACCAACAAGGTCAGAGCACTGCATCCATTTTCATTCTGCGCTTCATCTCTACTGCAGGTCTTGCTTATCTTACCCTCATTCTTTTCCTCTCTGCTGCTGGAGAAGGACTCTCTATTTCCTCAGTGCACATCTTATTTATTTACTGTACACTCGACAGACGGCACATTTCCTTACATGAATCGAAACACAAATATTTAAATGAAGCGTGTTAGTGGTTTTAATATTTCCCAGTTGGAACATTCAGCATGTTTCTGTGATTTGAAACTGGTTGATGCTGGTTTCTAGCAGGTCCAAGATGGTGATTAGGTCATCCAAGCTGGCTTGGTTGATGCTGGTCATTAGCTGGTTATTTGGACCGCCTACAGTCTGATTGATGACTGGCTTATGTACACTGCATCTTGCAGGTTCTAATCTGAAGAGTTAAGATTTTTATGCAAGTGTTTTTTTGATCAGATAGACGTTTTGTCTGAGCACGTTGTAGGAAGTTTAACTAAATATTCATGAGCAGAACTGTCATTCCACTTGAGTCTGTTAAATTGTCTGTATTACTTTTATTACTTTTGGATGGAAAAGATTTCTGATCACAGAAGAGTCTAAACACATTTCCCCCTGTCTATTATTACCATACCCAATAATGCAGCCAATCACATACTGACAAATCTGTGGTTAGCCAGAGTAGGTTACAATTTAGACAAAACCTTTTTGTTGTTTACTAAAAGATGTAACTATGCTAGACTATTAATTAGCTGACCAGCCAGCATGTTCCAAAACCAGCTTGACCATCTCAAGCTTGTATGAATAGTTGGTTTGTTCTAGCTTGTACCAGTTAATGACCAGCTTGCACCTGCTAATAATCAACTTAGCCTGCTAATGACCATGAGACCAGCTAGAAACTAGATGCCATGTTCTAAAACACAGCTAGAAAGTCTAAAATTGGATTTTCCAGCAGGGCATAAAAACGTGTTTATTTATTCCTCCCTAAGCTCTCTTAATCAACAGTTTGGAAGATGTTACATCTTTATCGCTGTCAGTGATCACCAGCACGAGATGACGATGGAATATGAAAGGTTTCACCAGCGCAGAAACACAGATGAGATGCTTTCTGACAGGAACATCAGCACAGCCAAACCCCCCCCAGCTTTTCCCCCAGAGGAAAATTGTTTGAGGAACGATACGTATCCACAGTCACCAGGTTTCATTCGTATGCGTCATAAACAGGAACATTTGGAACAGATAGAGACGGTTTTATTTACATGATTATTTCAATGACAGTGTAAAATAGAAAAACCTTTTTCTGACAGTTTTATCCATCTTAAGGACGATCCTGCCAAGTAAATAAATACAAATGAAACAACGTGAGAATCGTGATTCAGAAAATAAATTAATTAGCAAAAGCAATTCTGGTCTGGTATTAAATAGCAGATGATTACATCACTGTAATGAGAAAACTGTGTGAATTCATGGGGGTGTAAATTAATATTTGTTATCAAGATTAATTTCGTAACACTTATTACAATGAAATGAAGAATTCGTCATGGGTACAGAAAACAGAAAATGTTGGTATTTCATAAAAGTAATTTTGACCTCTTTCACTGCTAGTGAAATTACAATACAATCAAAAGCTTAGATTAAAATTAAAATGAAAATAATTATACCACTCAACTGAGGCAAATTAAATAGCTAACGTTATTAACTAATAAATGTTTCCTACAGGGGGCGCTTAACCCGAGAGCCGAGAGCAAACACATCAACTCATTTAAAAAGCATTATCATTTGATATATAAAACATAGTGTATGAAAATCCATCTAAGCTAAATGCTGTAATAAATGACTATATTAAATGGCTTAATCTGTATCATATGCATGCATGTGCTACACCCGTCCAACAACAGTCCTAAATACTGGCTCTGTCAGCAACATGTTTCATTCATGGTTTTCCCGTACAAACACTGTATCCGCTCTCTGCTCATTAGCCAGCTAGTTTTACTGAAGAGCAGGCTGACATACTAGTGGATATCTGTGCAAATGATGGAAACTTGGATTGCCCTGTATATGAAATGGATAGCTGACCTTGACTTTCAAAATAAGTTGTGTCAGCCAATTTCTCTTAATTGTACTGGGAACCTTCTGAATATATATTGCCATCTTGTGCTACATATAAATCACTTTAATTATACCAAAAAGCTAAGAATCGTTTTCAGTGCTATGACGAGATACAGTGAAAACATAAAACTGTCTATTTTTATACTGAGTTTAGCAAATGTTCCAGCTATAATAAAGATCAGCCCACATAAAATGTTGCACTGCACAGTTGTTAAGATACAAATCCCATTAGCTGCCAAGACCATATAAACCACCTCTAAAAAGCAGATGATGTTGTTTTTGCTCATGAAGTGACTGTAATTTAACCAGGTCTCTATGTGAAACGTGGCAGTACAGAAGTAACTTACAGTAAGGGCACCCATAGATCTCGAACCGGAGGCCAATCCGTCCCTCTTCACTCCAGTCTAAAGGAATGATGCGCAGGTAACGGGCCACAAATGGGTTTTGCAGGTCATGCCGGACCACACTCTCTGTATTGGAGTTACCTGTAAACGCCTGTAAGACAGGTGCAACAATTGTTTTAACCTAATATGTCCTGCAAATGTTGTTATAGAAACAGCCATATGTATTATTTATTTATAAAGTCCCCTATGCACAAATGTATTATACAAAACTGAGTTA
>JAZGTK010001030.1:0-46493 GCA_036877625.1 Ambastaia sidthimunki | reverse complement strand
TTGTTATATTTGTTAATTTATATGTATATGCATTTTTGTGTATAATTTATTACGTACATAAATGTATTGAACAAAGAAGTATCAGAAAATCAGTAGAGCAATACATTTAATCAATACATTGCATAAAATAACCTTATTTTTTAAATTAATTTTTATTCATTTAGGTTAATTAAATTAATCGCTGGTATTTGCAGTGATTTACACCCTCACTTGTTTTTATTCATACATGTTTATATTCTATACATTTGACACTTTTGTATATAACTTGATCTTAAAAGTCAAATCTGACTATTTGCTCAGACATACTGGAATCCAGATTAACTATATTATTACAATTTCAAATGACATCGTCTGATTTCATTGTTGTAAAATATTCAGGAAATTCCACTAGGAAGGGTGTGTTCCACAACACGCCTTCTATTTTTTCCCAAAAAATACAATGATTAAATTACTTGTGAAATTAACAAGTGATTAACTTGTGAGACTCAAGCTTTACACAATTTAACTTTATGTTATTACATTTACTGATGATAAAAGTGGAGATAATAGAAAGTGATTACACAAAAAACACATGAGATTGATTCATGTTTGTTATTGTACAACATACATGAATCAAGAATGGTTTTAAAATAAAATCACAGGTCACTGTTTGATTGGAATCACTGTTAAGTCATCATATATCATATATTTTTACTATTGTTTACAACAAAAAGCTATGGTTACTATAAATGGTTATAAATGGAATCAATGCACCAACAAACCATGATTCTTTTATTTTCTATTTTCTGTATGAAAATATTCTACTTCTGTATAAAATATCTGTATTTTAAATTTGTGTAAAATAAATAGTATATTTTATACATATTTATGATATAAAATATCCAAAAAGTTTAGTTATTGTTACTGCAAGAAAATTTGTTGAGAACTTGGGGAGAACTTTACTTAACTAACGATGTTCTGAGAATGTTCTCTGTTAGATGGGAAAATTAAAAGTTCATGCAAATTTACGCAATGGTTTCATTGCTGTGTATTCTACATTACAAGCTTATCCTTTCTGAGGAATGTGAAATTTCTAAATGAGGAACAACAGTACTTCTGTTGCAAATGCGCAATGACTAACAAAAAAGAATGTGTTGTTTGGGCTGACCCTGAATCATACATAAGCTTTCAGATCCTATAACTGTTGTTGCTAACAATTCTTGCTCAGCTAGACAATTGCAGGTCTCTGTGGTCCACTATTGTATGTGGTTTATTAAATTTATCCCTGCTAGGCATGTAGTGAAAAGTAATGTTATCACTCACTTCCCAGATCTCAACCAAACCAGATGCAAATAACAGGAAATGACAGTCTCTGGTTCTCCTTATAAAACCAGATTTTTTTCTCTTGGTTCTTATGGTTCTTCAAACTTTTTCTCAAAGATTTGTTTATCCAAGCTGTTTATAGTAGCAATACAGTCAACACACATCAAAGAATAAAGAAACACATAATTGTGTACATGCACATACAGTACAGTGATCGTATTTTAAGTGCTGTTATTAAAATAACAAAGTAAAATTAATATACAGTATTTTTCCTATGAACTATTTACAACATCCTCCCTCCGACGGTGATTGGTGGAGCCGCTGGCCACGCCCCCGTTCACAATTCCCGGTGACGTATTGTTTATATAATCCCAGACCGCAGTTTGCTTTACAGTCGACGGTGCGAGAGCAGATTCAGACCGTTCGAGTGAGTTAATACAAAGGTTAATTTGTCATGTATTTTAAGATTATTGTCCCCGTTTTGGCCTTCATCTCGGCCGTGGCGAGCGCCGGGGTTCTGGTTGGAGGTCCGATAGATGCGGACATGAGCGATCAGGGCGTTCAGGACGCGTTGCAGTTCGCGGTGGCCAAATACAACCGAGAAAGCAACGATGCGTATGTGCGCCAGGTGTCCGAAGTCCTGAAGGTCCAGAAACAAGTAAGTACTTTTAAGGTGTCTTTGTTTATTCCTCTGTTACGTTGGGAATGTCGGTAAATCACGGCCCAGTGTTAAACATAAGCTCAAAAACAAACAAAATCTCCAAACTGCAATCGTAACTTTCGCCTCTCTACCGCCATCTCTGTTTAAACCATAAAATTGCAGTCACGTATTTTTCATGCGTATGTTAACGTCAAATGAATCAGGCTGATATTGACTGGGAAATCTGACCCGACAGCTCAACTTATAAAGCAATATTAAGCTTAATGAATCTGGGTAAATAAGATCTGATATGTGCTAGTTCAAGAACTGTGTTTATTGTTAACCAAAAAAAACAGATTGCAGCTTTAGGATGACGTTGTTATGACTTATGACTGTGTCATCTAACGTGACATTACATGTCTGTTTAGGGCATGACCAGTTTCACTGCCAGTTAAAACAATGTAATAATAACAACACCCCACGGATAAAGATCTTTACGTAATTGCACAAAATTACAAAAACCGAATAATGTTACTGCTTATATGAGGGTTTGCTTCAACATCATTTCAAGAACACATCAGAAATAATAGAACATCTGGTCTCAATATACAGCAAAACAGTTCATAATATAAACCAAGAGAAACCAGTTTAAAGAAACCAGTCCAGTTTAATCACATCATGGAATAATTTCAGCATTCCACGAACAGAAGAAACATTGTTTTAATGGCTCTCTCCGTCTACATAGATGAAGAATGGTGCGTTTTTGGTGCCATCTCTGAACCAGTTATTTCTAAACATGTTTTTGATTGTCATTCTAGGTTGTCTCTGGCCTGAAATACACCTTCACCGTGAATATGGCTAGAACCAACTGCAGAAAAGGTGGAGTTGAGACCCTATGCGCCATTCATGAGGACCCCAGTGTTGCACAGGTAAGACAACATAGACTCTGGTAACATTGTGGTTATTTTTTAACATAATTACCAATATAAAAAGGTTGACTTTGTTTGTGATAAAACCTTTTTATGTCTTTCTTGTTAAGCTCACTAAATGCAAAATCGTGGTGTGGAGCCAGCCATGGATAAACTCAGTCAAGGTTCTTGAAAACACCTGCCCATAAACCATGATGGAAGTGCAGTAACAAGTGCAGTCAACATTAATTGAGATAAACTTAACCTGGATTTTCTCATAAGTGAACTGTTATTGCTAATAAAATGCTTATTTTGTCCTAATAACATTTTCAACAACAGATCAGGAAATAAGATCCTTCCATACTAACATACTAACATCAACCATGCCTCTGGTAAAAGCAACAATTTGTCAGAATTTCTAAATAATAAAAGGCAGGTTTCTATGTGTTCATTCTTTACTAATAAAACATGGTTGATTGACAGATGGACCTTGAAGTTTTTTGTATACATTCATAATGGAAGTTATCGAGCAGTCACTCATTTGTAATTCGTATGAAATTTTCAGGTAAAATAAATTAACCTCATGACATTTTAAAAAGTGGAAACAAGGGGATGCAAGTGCAGTTCTAAGTTTGTGTAGGTGACATAGAGAATAAGTGAATACAAGAGGCTGCCTTGTTATATTTTACAATTATACAAATAGGCCTATATATATAAATAAATAAGTTTTACATTTTATATAAAATAAATGCACTACTTATTAAAATACAAGCATGCACTTCCTGTTTTGTGCAAGACAGCTATGTTGGCTGTAGGATGTAGATAAGAGTGTTGGCACACACACCAGTCATGATGAATAGCAGATTAGTTCAATGGACTTTATAGTTTATATAAATAAGTTAGTGTGTCTTTACTTGAGCACTGTTTATTTCTGCCTATTCTTTCTATATAAAGCAAGATCTCTAGATTAAATCTGGGAGTAATTTACTGTTTTAAATAATAAAGACAAGCAAAATTTATTTTATGGAGCAAAAATGTCTGCAGGGTTGGTTTTATAAATTCACTAATAAGAGCCACGTGCATTATACTGTTAAACTGGACTGCTGCACAAATTACAAAGCGGACATTGGATGTCCTGATGCTTGTTGACAGTCCGCGATTGGACAGTTGAGGGGTTGTTTGTTCAGCTGGACCAATCAAAACACAGAAAACATCTGCATTGTAAAGCAGTTCATTAATATTAATAAGAGAAACGGAGGGGGTTCAAAACTAGAAACTTCGACTCAAGAGGATTTAGTTTTGCTTGAATAAAGGCACGCTGAGGACATCTACTGGTTTAACAAGAGTAAATTTCATAGAAATACTAGTCAAAATCAGCTACGACCTATTACAATTGACTATTATACATATTCATTTAAAAGCTGTCCACGTTATCCCGGAACGTCCTTTACCAGCAATATCATTTATTGGCATAATTAGTGTTTTATACTTATTGTTATTTTTTAGTTAAACGTTCCTCATGATAATATAAATCAGAATCATAACCAACATACACGTTATATTTTTAATATTATAAAATTTTTTATAATATTTTTATTCACTCTATATATGACAATTATAGCTGCCGCTCGTCAATGTGAAAAATGGCCAATCAAATCAAAGAAGGCGGGAGTTATTTTTAACCGGGGCCGAACGATGGCCAATCAACTCAAAGAAGGCGGAGCTACTGGTCACAGAAGCAGAACAGTGGCCAATCAAATCAAAGAAGGCGGGAGTTATTTTTAACCGGAGCAGTACGGCGTGTTCAGTGCTGACGGTGAGAGTGTGAGACGCTGATCTGAGGTAAGATATAAACACATATATGTATATAAACTTTAATATCTGACTTTTAACTGGTTCTATAACTATTTCTATAATATTAACTATTTTTTAAATATTTCGCGATAGAAACTTTAAACCGACTGTAATAACGCAAATTAATGCAAACATTTACGTGATTTATGTAATGTAATACGTTTTAAATCTGACTAGACAAACATAACGTCATATTTGACTTAACATAACTAACTAGCTACTTAACTAAATAAATTCTCTTAAACAAATCTGTTCTTTTAGTAAACAATAAAATACTTCTGCAATCTTTGTATTTTGATATTTCATTGTCAGGTCAGTGCTCAGAAAGTTAAAGTAATTCTCCTAAAATCCTTAGTTTACAATAGTACAAAAAGCAATGACAAGTAATAAAAACGATATTTGTTTTTGGGTTTTTTGGATCCGCACATAAAAATAAAAAAGGAAATATCCGTTTTGATCAAGTGAAAACTTGATCACATGTGGATCAAGTCACGTGTTCTGTTGACACTGAAGCATTGATCCCAAATAAAAAGATTTGTAAATGTTTTGTGAAGCAGTGTTTTAAAAGCGTCAAATACTCTTGTTAAATGTTATTATCCTGCAATGAGGTTAAATATTAAACAGTTAAGTAGGTGTAAGTGACCCTTGACACGTCTTACTGACACATTTATTCATATTTCACTTTACAGATCCAGACGGACTCATTTACTGTGAAACATGAAAACCTTAAATTCAGAGGAGTTAAAGTTAGCTGAGATCAGCTTATACGCGCACCTGCCCAGATCATTAAAGGTATGAAGTTTGTTTCATATCACAGTAAACATCATTGCAATGTTTTCATTTGTTGCTTTGTCTTACTGAATTAAGTACCCGATGGTTTTAGATGTATGGAGTTGTTTTCGCCATAAACAGAGGAAAACCGCACACTTCAGAGATTGTGGTAGACTCGTGGCCAGCCTTTACCACTATCATTATTAGACCAGATTCAAATGTGAGATTTCATATGATCTAGCAAAACATTTGTATGTCCTTATAAACCACTTGTATGTTAATATCGCTGGTGTTTATTTTAAAGAACCAAAATCGCCAAACCAAGGACTTCTTGAAGAAGGTGGCGTTTTACACCACCAATGATGAAGTTCTGAAAGGAATGCTGACTATGGAAAATGCAATTGACTGGAGCACCAGCTTCTTACTGGGGGGTGTGACATTTTATTATATAATAGAAATGCCTGTTTATTTGACTTTTGGTTATTATTTTAATTAAATTCATTCCAGGGTGTGATGTGCGACATTCTCCTTTCCTGAAGAAAATTGCTGCTTCTCAGGGTGTCCATATGAACGAGGCTTCTTTTGTGCACCTCATGACACTACCTGAGCCAAACCATTTACCAGGGCTGGTTAACAGGTAGGATGGTCACAAACATAGTTAACCATGGTAACCACAAATTAACCATGGTTGTGCTACAGGGATCATAGTATTAACCATGGTATTTGTAGTAAAACTGTGGTTATACAAATAGTAATGAATCTGTTGAAAAACTTTAAAAGTTAATACACTCTTACTATAAGAAAACCAGGGTCAATTTCTGTAAGGGTCTAATTGGGTGGGCTGTACCAACAAATATCAGGTGTAAACCTCAGTTAAATCAAAGTTTATTTAATCATTCTGTTGCAACTTTAAACCATGTTTAAAAACAGTCAGAGTTCCATTTTAACTTTATTTTTATTCTGGCATTAATTTTCCAGTAAGAAAATCTATATTAACTTTAATCTTGTTGCTCCCGTAAATCTCATTAACATTTAAACTACAACTAATTGTGTTGCTAAGTGAACAGAAGCACACAAAATTAAACCCACTTTATTATAGGTTTGATGAGGCAATCCCCACACAATAATCATCATTTCATATTTAAATAGAAATTATAGTTTGACAGGGTTTAAATAAACTAAAGCCGCAAATGGAGAAATATTGCAAATAAAGACTTAAGACTTAAAAAAAACTTGACTTGACTTAGACTTGGCTTTGAAGGCTTGAGACTTGACTTATACTCCACCTCAGTGACATGTGAACATGACTGAGGATGGTCACTACCATTCATGTGTTTTAAAGGTTGCATCTTTAACTGCCATTAATTTCTTTCTCATTGCTTTCCTCAGTGACCTTGAGTCTAAAGTTTCTGTCCTTAACGAATCACATGTGGATGTAGTCAACAAGACTTGGAAATTTGGTGGGAATGAGCAAGGTTACAAGACCATCCTAAATCTCATCACACATTATCCCACATGCTGCATTATGGATGAGAACAACCAGCCTGTGTCCTGGGTCCTTTTGTATGATTACTGTGCTTTAGGAATGTTGTACACACAACCGGAGCATCGTGGGAAGGGCTACGCCAAATTCCTGGTCACTAAAATGGTGAAGAGGCTTCATTCTCAGGGCTATCCTGTTTACTGTTTCATTGAAGAATGCAATCAGCTTTCCTACAAACTTTTTACAAGCCTTGGTTTTACAGAGGACCCATCGTATAGGGCTGCCTGGTATGAGTTCATCGCACCTGACTGACAGAAAAATAGTGACTGTGTGTCACTAAGAACTTCCACCATATTTTTTATGAACGCTGTGTAATTATAAAAACTCACGTGACAGAAGAACTAATTACAGGGGATTTTAAATTTGATCTTCAATACATTAACAAATAGATTTTTGGAAGACGAACACTTTTCATGCACATTCAAAAATAAATAAAAGAATTTTGAAAGAAATTCAAGGCTAAAATTTAGATTCAATGTAATATTTGTTTGATGTGACCAATCCTTAACTTTACATTGTGTAACTTTAACATTGATAACAAAAAATACATTTTATACTGTTCTCATCTCCCAATAGCTTGGTTGAAATGGTTAAAATGTTACACAAGTGATTCTGTTTTCAATCATAAACCACATCCCCTATAATAAAACCAAACTGGACCTGCCCAGGGTTTAAATGTATCTACAGTCAGCACACTGACACAGACAGAATAACACTGCTGAGAAGATTCCTTTCACAGCAATGCACCAGCTGACCACAGAGGATCTGAAGACACTGGAAAATGACCTTAAAAACTATTTTCCACACTCGCTGCAGGTTTGAAAACGTTTACTAAGTAAGAAATTTGAAGCTGTCATTCAAATCCCTCAAATACGTTTTTGGCTTAATATGTAATGCAGCTTGTTGGTGGTAATGCAAGTTATTTATGACACATTTTTAAATGTTTCGGGAATAATTGTTCTGTCAAAGCCATATTACAATTGCTGTAAAAAGTCCTTTCTGGATATTTACAGGTGTATGGGTATATTTTCCAACTCAACAGATTTGGTCAGAGAGTGAAATCCTTTGAAGTATTTGTTGACCACTGGCCAGAATTCAACTATGTACTCATTAAACCAGAGATCCATGAGGTATCTGCAGAAAGAAATCTTAAACAACTCATATGCAAAGCAGGTCAACAAATGCTAACTGACTTGTTTTCACTCATCTACAGAAGGGTGACTATTTCAAGGACCTGTGTGTATTTTTCAAAGATGATGTTTATCTCAGAGACATGCTAGCGCAGACAGACATCATTGATTGGAAGACGTTTATTTGTTTGGGTAAAAACCTCTCTGTATATTTGTTTTTGTGGTTCAATCACCGAAAACCTTGAAAAACTCAAACACCTTTTCCTTTTAATCTTTGTTTCAAGTCACAGAGCTTCATCATGAGAAGATTCTGGAAACTGTGGCAGCAAAGAAAAATGTACCTGTGATTAGGATAGATGTGTGTCACATGCTGGTCCTTCAAGAACCATCAAAACTCACATCTGTTGATAGGTGAAGTATAACCATAATCATAAACATGACGGGTCAAAGTTTAAATCAAGCTATGACGCATGTAAAAGAATAGTTTGCATTTTACCATCATTGTTTTAAGTTAACCAGTAAACTGTTTTCTGCAGTTCGTCACTGAAGATATCTTCCCTTAACGAATCTCATCTTGCGCTAGTCAACAGCACCTGGAAGTTTAGCAGTGAGCACAGCGTTGAAATGATCAAGGACATGATTTTAAACTTCCCCACTTGTTGTGTTTTGGACTCCGATGATCGCCCAGTAGCCTGGATATTGACTTACGCTTCTGGTGCACTGGGAATGTTGTACACAATTCCAGAACACAGAGGAAAAGGTTACGCTAAAGCTTTGGTAGCCATTATGTCAAGGAAGCTACACTCTCAAGGTTATGCAGTGTATTGTTTTATAGAAGAGGGGAACCAGGTTTCTTATAGGATCTTTACAAAGCTGGGGTTCAGGGAGGCCCCCAATTACAGGGCTGCCTGGTTTGCCTTTAATAATTTGTGATCCAAATGGATCCAATTACAACATACAGTGCATGAAGAACGACAATCAATAACAAGATGGTAAATATTCAGTAAAACAAAGTTTATTTTTTATATTATAAAAAATTAGTTTAACTACACATTGTGTAGACAAGATTCCAAAACTCTTAACAGTATAATTCCACTGTACTAGTTTAGTTACATGTCTTCTACTTTTCCGCATATTCTTCAAGTCGAAGAAGCCATTTCTCCCAGAATGGCGTAATCTTCTCCGTGTTTAGGAAGTGAGCGTGTGCGGGTGATCCATCTTTGTAGGCCACCACAATTAACCCGTTTTCAACCTGTACACAAACAGCATAACATGAAGGAACTCATGGAGTGGATCTCCAGCAGAACATTTGAAGAGAAGATGTTATAGATGTTCACCTGGTAGGTGTAGTTGCTGTCACTGTTTAATGCCCCCATATATGCAGCTACTTGTAATGGATTATCGTAAGTGTTGTGAAGAAATGGTTTAGGCTTCTCTGATGTTTTCCACTCAATGACACACAACGAATCTCTGTGTGACAGCAGATTAAAAAAAACAAGAATTTAGGCCTGGTTTCACAGACAAGTCTTAAACATGCATTTTAGTCTGTGACTATGCTAAAGTTGTCTTAACTAAATTAAACCTCCAATGACATGTTTTATAAATATATTAGTGTCATTGTTTTGTCTCAAGACGCACACCAGTCAGGTTTTTTTTCTAAGGCATGCTACTTAAATGTCCCAATTTAACCAAAGCCGGTCCTGTCTTAATCTAAGCCTTGTCTGTGAAACCAGGCCTTAGAAATCAACACAACCTTTTAAAATTAAACAATGCATGTAAGATATGATCGGCATCTTGACTGTGTTAACACAAGGTACATTTACATACAATAAAGACACATTATGAAATTTGTTTTGAATTGTTAAGCAAGTTGCAACGAATGCATCTCACCTGTATTGGGCAACACAATCTACTACACCCAGATACTGTAACACTGAATGATGCACAGCGCTCTCAATAGCTCTCACTTCCGTTATATCACTCAACACATGAGACACACTCTCCATGTATCCGGCCACCTCTGAGGGACACTCCACGTCCTCCTGGGTGAAATTTTCCTCAATGGCAGCATGGAACAGCTTTCCCTGCTTGAAAATATCTACACACCACACAGGAATTAGTACATGTGGTTCTGTTATAGCAACATTGAAGAGAAGAGGTATTCTTACTCGAGCTGTATTCTTTAAACCCATCCTCGCCGAGTTGTGCGATCATTCTTCTCTTCCACCTTTCCAGGTAAAACGCTTGCTCGGGCGGCATGGTCCTCTGCAGGATCCGGGTCACGCTGGGCACAGGTGGTTTACCCGAATCCCTCTGTAATGTTATACGAGCCAAAGGCCCCGGCAGGTACTCCGGGTGACCTTTGGCGTGATTCAGGAGTGGATGCAGGTTTTTAGGTACTCTGGGCTGTTGAGAAGGCGGTCTGGATCTTATAACCGGCCCGTATAACTGACCATCTTCATCCGTAATGCTTTCAGGAGTCTGGGAACTGGTTTTTGAGGACACCACCGCCCGAACCAGAGATGAGTACCGTTCTGTGTCCACTGTGCTGTACTGACTGGCCTTTTTGCGGGTTCTCCATTGACAGCTAGTTGAAAAGTTCTCCACGCCCGAGAACTGACCAGAGGGGATGTCAATTGATCTCACACTGTTTCGTTTTACCAGCAGCTTCAGTGCCTGCATTGTGATCTCTGTTTGTGATGTTCGCGTTGCTATCTGTTTGTTTTCATGATGATGTTAAATCCTAAGTGTGCTTGTCTTGGTTACTAGATGAAACTGATTTATCCACCCAAAAAACTTTGGCGATGCCGCTCTTGTCACAGTCCCGTTTCAAAAGGAACAGTTTCATCTGGCGTTGCTTTGGCTAAGGATTGTGGGAATTGTAGTTCCGACCTTACCAAAGCTGCCTAGAACACGTCTGTATAAAACATCATTTCCCACAATGCCGTTCTTTGGCATGAACCATGTGAGTAGACGTGAAAACTTTATTTTACATGTATACAGTAAAGTTTTCTGAAGCAAAGAGGATTTAAATACAAATGTTAAATACAAATACAATATTAAATTTGGGTATATTAATCAAAGCTTTTCAACACAAAGCACGTTAACTAGATGTCTAGTTAAACGGTTTCTGTTGCATGTTGATTTATTCTAAACCAAGTTACTATCAACAAAACAACACTATGATGCAGCAGATAAGTTATACATATTAAATATTTAGCAGTTCTCAGTTTGTTTACACAATTTACATAATAAGTAAACTTTGTACAATAATACGTTTCTAAGCCGACCAACACACTCTTTTATAAAAGTATTTTTTTTAAAAAGACTTTTATTTTGACGTGTGGCCAGCAAAAATGTCGAACCGGAAGTTCACACTGACAGGCGAGAGTGTAAAGTGAGAATAGCAGCGAGTTGCTCCTAAAAAAGTTGAAAAGTACAAATTATTATAATATCCAGAGACGAGCAACTAATAGAAATATCTTCTGATCATGACATCTCTCTCGGGAGACAGTGATAAAGAAAAGGTGGGTCATGCATAATCTTGTTATTATAGAGACAACTTTAAGGAAGAATGTTTGAAAGACTTATTCTGCTAAACAGTTAATAATCGCCTTAAATAAAACTCTCAGCAGTAAATGATCATACAGCTGTCACAGATCGCGTTAACTCTGTCATTAACTATTCCTGGGTAACAATTAGCAATCCAGTTTTGAAACTGTCTTCATTTGAGACAGTGTCTATCTGTAAAAAAAGTGTCTGTTTCGTGGAGCACGTGACTAACTAACATTTTCATTATATTGCATTGCATTGCATTTCATATGAATTAAATACGATTGCATAAACATAAAAAATAGATTTGCTATATTAGAATGATTTAAATGGTCTGTATTCGAATAGCATTTTCATTATGTGTTCGTTTGCTTGTCTTACCATAAGCAATATGAGTGTTAGTCTTAAATTTGTTTTATTAAGCTGCGCTCTGTGTCGGTGGATTTGAACATCGATGCGTCTCTGCTCATTGACATCCCTGATGCCATTTGTGAACGCGATAAAGTGAAATTTACTGTCCATACCAAGGTAAGCCCAAAGATTGAACTTAAACAAGAGTTTTAATATACTGCAGAAATACAAGTGTTATTTAGTAGGACATATAATGTGTTGTGTCTATTCTTTTCTGCACGTGATGTGCAGTTTTGAATTCAGTTTATAAGACACAATATGTCTTTGACTTAAAAATGTTGATTTGTCTTTTACTTCCTCAAAGACTGCACTTAGTTCCTTTCAGAAGCAGGAATTGTCAGTGTCACGGCAGCACGAGGATTTTATCTGGCTGCATGACACGATTGTGGAGACTGAGGACTATGCTGGCCTCATTGTGAGTCCAAAATCCACATTCATGCCGTCTACATTTATTAAAGCTTATCAGCAGCTACACTGTCAGACAACACGGAAACAACAAAATGTCTGTACTGAGCATCAGTCTGCATTGGGCTTGAATAGCTTCAAAGCATTTCAAGAGCTTAAATTGTGTTTTAACTTGTTGAAATGAGAATTTTCTAATATTTTTCTGCTCCTTCACTTTTCAAACTTCCTTAGATCCCTCCCGCCCCACCAAAGCCTGATTTTGAGGGTCCCAGGGAGAAGATGCATAAGTTGGGAGAGGGGGAATGCAGCATGACAAATAAGGAATATGCCAAAATGAAGCAGGAACTTGAGGCGTACGTCTAATTAAATATAGCATTTTTTGTTTTGCTTCTTAATGTTTGTTAAATCATGTGTCCTTAACGGAAAGTCTTTGCACTTTAAATCCACAGATTGAGGCACTGCTGGCTTTTAAATGTGTGTTTAAAATCCATGTCTTCTTTCAGGGAATATCTTGCTGTTTTTAAGAAGACCGTCCAGGTTCATGAAATTTTTCTTCAGAGACTCTCTTCCCATCCTGTCCTCAGCAAGGACAGAAACTTCCAGATATTCCTGGAATACGATCAGGATGTGAGTTTTTCTCTCTGTCTTGAGTTATTTTCTCTCCAGTCCAGGAAACAGAGGGACAGAGAGAGGGACTGTTGGCTTTACTTACTTCCTCTAAAGCTACAGTGTTGGCAGATTGCAGGCAAATGGAAAGAAGGCGGAGGATGAGTGGAGAAGATAAAGGGGGGGCATATAACTCACTTCCTGCTTAGTTCAGCAGCAACAACTGGCTCTAACTGGACAACAATTTTTTTGCTGATTCATAGAAATGCTGCCATAACCTGTGTGTCTTGTGTTGCACTACTAGATAACAGAAAAAGTCACCTTATTGGATCTCAGCCAATGGTGATAAAGAGTCTGTGGTTCTGCTCTCTGATTGGTTCATACTGTACCACTTTTCTTCTCATTGGTTGTATAGCTCAGTGTGAGGAGAAAAAATGCCAAAGAAATGTTTGGAGGGTTCTTTAAGATCATGGTGAAGAGTGCTGATGAAGTCCTCATCTCAGGGGTCAAGGTCAGTGTGTAAATCAACTCTCTGTGGATGTGTTTATAATATCAACACGAAAAGCGATAATATGACTGATGTGAACAGACTGCTGGCCAGTAATCTCACACAAACGTGACTTCCCTGTAAAAAGTGTCTGTATGTTGTATTGGTAATTATTTTTGTGGGAGATATTAATTGATCATTTTCATTTCTTTATTTTGTAGGAGGTTGATGACTTTTTTGAACAGGAGAAAACTTTCCTGTTGGATTACTCTGGCAAAATCAAAGATGCCACTGCCAAGGCCGAGAAAGTGACCCGTTCACACAAAAGTGAGACTGTTGTTACATCCAAATCTACCAGGAAGTGTTTTGACTGGAACAGATTCTTAAATGCTTCTGTTGTTGTTTATTCTGCTGTAAGATGTTGCTGATGATTATAATCATGTTTCTGCGGCTATGAAAAGCACTGATGCCGACAGCCACACCAGCCTGAAAAAGTGAGGAACATGTTTTGCTTTCACAACTGCCCTTACATTTCTGTTAATGCATTTGACAGATGCTTTCATTTAAAGTGACCTACTGTGCATTCAAGCTACACATTTAATCAGTATGTGTGTTCCCTGCCAATTAAACCCACAACTTTTAAACCCACATTTTTGTCAAATTTGATATTTGTGTAAAAATAATTCCTTGGTAGAATCTCATGTAAACAGTTATGTATTTTATATATCTAATACACTAAACCACAAACAAGGTTTAAATGTTTTAAAAGCATTTTTAACATCTACATCAAAAGAAGAAAAAACAAAACTCTTAACCCACTAACCAACAAGCTGATTCTTGTACGATTTCGAATGTATTTTCCTTTATTTTAATGTATTTTTATTTTGTTGCCAGACATTTAGAACAATGTTCTGACGTGTTTGAGAAGCTCAGAGTGAGTATTTCCAAAAGTTCATATGATCATAAGCACATGTTGTTGAATGCAACCCTGTACGATGTTTCTGTACGATGTTTCTGTACGATGTTTTTGATGTGTGTGTGTGTGTGTGTGTTTTGCAGAAACTGGAGGACCGAGTGGCATCCGATCAGGAGCTCAAGCTGACAGAGCTGTTGAGATATTACACAAGAGACATTCAAGCTGCCAAGGTGAAAATTTCCTTCCGTTTCTAATTCAGTTCACAATCTGCTACAGGGAACCTGTATAAGCTATTTAAAGCAGGAAAAGGTATTTTCAGACTCAAAACAAATGCAGTACAACATTTAGATGCAAAGTCCATTTTTCAAACAGGCGCATTATGTTGCATATTTTATAATTTGTTCAACAATTTCAAAATATTGTTACATTTTGAAGAGTAATATTACATTATTATGTATTCGACAGACGCTTTAATCCAAAGTGGCTTACTGTGCATTCAAGCTTTACATTTGATCAGTATGTGTGTTCTCTGCCAATCGAACCCACAACATTTTGCGCTGTTAATGCAGCGCTCTGCAAGTTGAGCTACAGGAGTTGATGTATGTTGATTCTGGTCTGAGAAATAACACTTTCAAATTCCTTCAGGACCTTTTGTACAGACGGGCTCGAGCGCTCGCCGATTATGAGAATTCCAGTAAAGCTCTGGATAAGGCTCGTCTGCGAGGTAAAGACATCCCGCAGACTGAGGCTAACCAGAGGCAATGTCTGCAGAAGTTTGACAAGCTCTCTGAGTCTGGCAAGAAAGGTGCGTTTACAATCCCAACCTAAATCTCCATAACTGTTTATGATTATTTACCCATATCTTCTGGGTTTATAGTGTATGAGGTGTTAATGTGATGGTGTGGTGTAGTAGATCTGGGCTGGTAACCAAAAGGTCAAAGGTTCAAATCCTGCACCATCACCATTGTGCCTCTAAGCAAGACATTTAACCAAACTAAACAGATGTACTGTAAAGGGACAGTTCACTTAAGAACCAAATACTGTTATTATTTACTCACGCTCAGGTAATTCCAGGCCTGCATGCTATTATTTTTCTGTGAATAACAAGAAGGAAAATGTTTGAAGAATATCACGCTGGTTTGTTCCATTCAAAGTTTTTCTTAGTAACAATGTTTGTTCCAAAAAAGCAAAATAAAAGCTTTACCTTTTAAACTGCATTTAGAAGTAGTTTGAAAGATACCATAAATTGTTGTTGTGTGGAAAAACAAAGTAGACTCCTAGATTCTCGTGTTGTGTTCTCATGTTGTGACAACAGCTTATAAGTTTGGAAGAAGGAGAGAATGAGTAAATAACAGAATTTAAATTTTTGTGTAATAAAATTCTTAATTACTTGTTAATGTAGATTTGTTGTTTTGGCAGAGCTCACCAGCTTCAAGGCGAGGCGTGTGGTGGCCTTCCGCAAGAACCTTATCGAGATGGCCGAGCTGGAGATAAAACATGCCAAGGTGAGGGTGATGAGTTTACTCATGTGTATGATACATCTGGCCTGATGTGTTGTCTTTAATGGCTCTCTTTCTCTCTTTCTCCCTGTTGTTGCATCTCTCCTTCATCGTCCCTCCCACAGAACAATGTTTCTCTCCTGCAGGGCAGCATTGAGATGTTCAAGAGCAACTGAGCCACACAAGGTCATCTGACCATCCTCAGCACCTTGTACTGTTACTGACCTATCAGAGTGGACTCTGGACACGCCCACTGCACGTGGTCCTAACATGATTTTGTCACCACCAGCATAACTTTCTTTAGCATGTTTACACGTTTTGCTTGTGCCCTTTTTTCTGCCGGTATCTTGCAGTAGCTGAGGGCAGTGACTCCCTCCATCAGTGTGTCAGCACTTAAGTTCTTCTGCTGTTTGTTCGTCTGCTGTGGAATTATCTTTAACACAATCACATGTGTTTTCAACCCTGTTTTTTAGGTTTTGCTTGCACTAGCTGAGATGTTTTAGTTCCTGTTACACTGACATATAAAAACAATAACAACAGGAGTAGAAATGAAAGTTCCTGGTTTCTGTGATTGTTGTTGTGAGTTCAGCATGACTGAGTTCGTTCAGTTGTTGTTCTGTTTGTGACTGCAGGGTTTGGTACAATTTAAATGTGATTTATTTGTCTTTTGCATTCACACCGGGAACTTAGTTGATAATAGAAGCATTCGTGAACTACTTAAAGATAATGAAAAATCCTGTGTCAAGACAATAAGAGAATTACAGACCTAAAATGTGATGTGTGGCATGAAATTTTTGTCAAATACTGTCTTTAAAACAGATAAAACGGTGAATACATATTTCTCATAACCATTTTTCTGTTCGGTAGCGATTCACCTAAAGTCATCATGTCTCATCATGTACATTTTACTGTTAAAATTGTTGTGCCAGGTGAGCACTGAGATTAAATTGGTCAAATATCATGTCAGATTACACTCATGTAGCAATAACAGCACTGCCATAATAAAACTGTGTATTTTTGTAGTTTTAAAACATTGAGTGTAAAATGAAATGATCCTAGTGTTTAAAATAGAATTCGCCATTCACAACAACTAGGTTTAGTAAAAGATGAAATGGCCTTGAATAACACGCTTCTTTCATGTATGTGTTCACATGAGGCAGTTTTCCACATGTAAGCTGCATGTTGTCCCTTAATGGATCATACACACACATTAGTTGCATCTAATTCGATCATTTATTTTTCAAATGTTTGTTTTTGCTATTGTTGCATTTGATTAAATGTTTTCTCGTTATGTTACTGGTACTAACCACTTTTAAATGCAATGGACCAAAGTGTGTAAAGTTTGGTTTTGTGTAAACGTGTCACTGTGTTATAATGCAGATGATGTTTTGTAAAACCACTATTGCAATCGTGTTTTATAAATGAATGTATGAAAAAGTCTTTTGATATGGACAATATTTTTTGCAATAATGAAATTAAATATGCTCTGCTGACCTAGTTCTGTCTGATTTGTAGCACGTTTTCATAGAATGAAAGTTAACGATTACTTGTTTCAATATTGTCTTTGGGTTAGCCAATCAGAACTCTGGGTCGGAGCGCCTTGTCCTGAGTCAAATAAATACACATAATCCTGCATCTGTAAACAGTGTATTAAAAGTGCAATAAGTCACACAAAACAGCCTTATGGGGCACCAGGGAGGTCATCTATAGGCTAATGTTATATGGATTTTATCTTATACTTGTAAGTTGACATTGAAGCTGGTTGGGCACTTGAATATTTGTGCTTCTTTTGCTGTGCTGTGTACACAACTTGTTGAATTAAAAGCTAGAAAAACAGTTGATTAAACTTTAGGACTCAAGTGGAGTGACTCTGCGATGTTTTTTAATGTTCAGTGAAAAGCATCTGTTCTGCTCTGGTCTATTAAAACAAAAGTCACGGTTATGTACGAGTGGTTGCACTTCAGAACTGATGGTATTTGAGGCATCAAACTTACAAAGTAACAACACAATAAGCAAATGCACAAACATAAAAACACATAGGTTACAGATATACACTATAATAGATAAAGAGTGCAATAAAATTATAAAGACTATAAAGTCACTTACTGGCAAAACCCGAATAGGTTGTGACTTTTGGTTTATGTCTGATGTTTAACATCTTATGGAATGTGCTTTTCTATTCCTTCTATAGCTTCCAGACCAGTTTGTTCACTTTTCCGGATGTGGTTGCAAAGCAGTTTTGTTTATTTGTTTTGTTTATATTAGAAACAAAACTCAAACATTGTGAAAACAGTTCAAGATCTAGCCACCATTTACAGCTTATGTAGGAATGTGGACTGTCTGCGCACCAGAGAAAAACACAAGTCCTTTCAATTTGAGTGTTTTTATGCTTTGAATAAATTCAAATTTTTTTTTACTTATTAATGTGTATTTTGTTGAATTTTATTGCTTTCTTTATATTTGGTCAACTAAAACAAACTTCTTTCACATTGAGATGCATGTATTGGCAGTTAGAAATATTTAACAAATAACAAATGAAACAGTGGCCAATGATGTTATAGTGGCCACCTGTTATAACCCCCTTTGACAAATGCGTTTCTAGTCTACGCGTTTCTGCAGCTCACTTACTAAGCAAACAGGCCACGTTGACTTGACCTCGAATAGCTAACCAATAAATCTGTGAGTCAGCAGTTCAACTACAGTTTCGTGCCAGGTTTTCGATTTCCATTCATACGGGACACCTCATAAAACTTAAGACTATTATGAAGCGATTACATTTAGTGGCCATGCGCTTAAAAAAGCAATTGAAAAAATTGAAGGCAAAGGTGTCGATTCGATTTTAAGGATTATGTGTATTTTTGTATATTTTGTATTTTATATGTATGTTGTATATGTTTAATGCTTTCAGCGTATGTTCTATGATGTTTACACTGTATGTCTAACAGTAAACTTGCAGACATTTTCCTGTAGCCTCATATCCTGTGTAATACGTGTGTAAAGTTATACATGACAGATGCAACAGTAATACAACATTATGCAACTATAAAGGAAGTGAAAGAAATGAAGCAAGAATAACTCAGTCATGCATCTACGGTCATGTCGAGAACGTTCTGTGCTCATGCAGTACAGAAGCACACGCTACGAACGAAAGATCTCTCAATGAACAAAAACATTTCACCTGGAAAGTAATTATCTGTAAAGCATATTTGTATCTTGGGAGAGGCGAGAAGGTGTGACGCACTAAGTGCAGGTAAATCCGCTCTATGACATCATTGTGCTGTGGCCCAGGTGACTTTTAACGCCCTCTTATTCAATGGTGTGATGACAACAGAGAAATGCATTTCTGAGAATCAGCTTGTATGAGAATAGTGATATAGAGCAAATGCTACAACGGATGTAGTATTTTAGTATCTGGCATATTGTGAACGTGATATTTTAGATCTCTAATGCTCTGCAAAATATATTTTAAAATGTCATTAATTTGTACTTTAAATCATGGTTATATGTATGGCTAATGTAATTAGTTATTCAACAGAGATAAACATTGTGATTTTGTGGTCTGGTAGGTAATGCATAGAAAAGTGTGACCAATAAATTCTAAAACATTTCTGTATGGCCATGAACCAAATACTGGCATAGGTAAACCACACCTATTGCTAAACAAATAAATGCACACCACACACCTGACACAATATAACCACACCAAAGAATACCCTTCAAAAGTAAATTAAGACTTTTTTTATAGCCCATGTTTGATCGACAGCTCCATTACTGCTTTATAATTGGGTGTCATGGCATGAGCCATACAGATAAAGAATATAAATGTTACCTAACATTAAACTACAGAGACTTTTACAATATTACTATTTATTTTATTACACATTGCTATTTATTAATATTATTAATATTATTTAAAAAAACTTATTAATTTAACTTATATGTTATATTATATAAATGCCATTCTTATTACTTTATCAGTTGCTAACTTTATCATTGTATTAATTTATTTTTAGACATGCATTAAAAAAGACAGCCTGTTAAATCAAACAGTGCTGTATTTATTTTAGACATACACGAACACTTCTCTCTGTTAGTCAGACATAAACATGCGAATATAAGCATGCAGATACATACATACATGTTTTAAAAAGGCATGTTTAAACATGCATATGGAAAAACAGCGAGATCAAATCAGAAACCCTGGTATATTTTCTTAGCGCGAGTAGTTGAGAACAATTGAGAGCCATTAAACTACAACTCCCAGACGTACCTAAATGTCCCGCCCTTCTTTACTATCGCTACATTCTATTGGTTCTCAGGCCTTCGAGCGACTCTGACCGACCAATCAGCTGCCGTTTGGATGAACGGAATGTGGGCCACTGACCGGCGTAATGCCAGCGCCGAGAAAGTGCCACGACTCCACACAGACATCGGCTGTGACTCCTTAGCCCGGGATAAGCTTTTTTTTTGTTTTTTTGCTGGTGTGGTAAGTTAGTTGGATTTAAGATAATCATTGTGTTATATCTCTTCCTGGAGTGATTCATCCAACGGAAATCTGCCGCGAGAAAAGGTGAGAATTAAAGCTTTAGCTGCAGCGATTAAAAGCTTCAAAGATTTTCAATAGCAGTTAGCCGCAAACTTTCATCTCTAATTCATTCACTCTCCTCTTTAACTAGCTGCTAACCAGAGGGGGTTAAACTGATCTTGTGTTAGTTATTAAACGAGGAGGTCCGACTGAATTATGTGTGATTTCGGGTTTTGGTTTTGGAGATGCCCTGATGTAGATAGTTAACAGCTTTTCAGTTTCTGCTGTCGGATGCTAATAAAGTCGGATACCCGTTTATTCACATTATTTAAAGTGTTTTAACAGCATCTCTGTGTAAGAAATCATTATGGACACATCAGTCGCGTTTCGGGAAGAAAACGGTTAAGAAACTCAAACCCTTCATTTGTTAATGTAACTTTTTCCAGTGAACGTAACCAGTTAAGTTAGATGCAGATGAGCTGGACTGACATACATAAACTAGACAAAACCAATCGTTTTTTATTCAACCTTACCATTGATTTTATTTGCATGTAGCACATGTTTGATGGTATTACTTAACTTAATGCAGATCTATTTTCCCAGCATCTCAGTGTACCAGCGTATATATCGCATACTGCTTAACCTCCATATTGTATTGCGTGTCCAGATTGTTCTTGCTTGAGTGTGTTGAGGGATTTTTTCCATGCATTGGTGCTTTGATGCGCTTTTGAAGTGTGAGGTTGGTATGGCAGGAATGCCATGAAGGCAGTGAGGTATAGAAATGAGTTTTGGCAGATGAGTGCGGCACATGATGAATGGAAAACTATTACATAACTCACTCCTCTCCACTACGTGGTGTTTGCTGTTCTGTGAAAGATGCAATGCTTCAAAGTTTGTAGAAGAAGGAAGTTTTTCTTAGTCATTTCTTTATAAACAGCTTGGACTCACTCACTTGAAGAACGTATTAATTCAGTAAATCAAGAACTTAGATACTTCTGTCATTCATGGTTCTGCATGTCAGGTTAAACATGTGTCAGGTTTTAGAAGCCCAGTTTTGTGCACATACATAAGCATGTAAAAGATAAAGTGTTAAGACATGAGTTTGAGGAAGAAAATACAATAACTCCTTTTGTATTTTAGTTCTGCAGATTTTTAGATGTGTTTGGATGATAAACAGCTTTTTGAGGAAAGAGGGCCTCATCTTACTGGTCAGTGGTGTAGATGCCACTCTTGTGTTAAAACCATTTAATTGCTGTTTTAAAAATGTCTTTTAGATAGAACCTTAAAGTCTGTGTGAGCCAGTGTTCTGACACCATTCAAAGTAAAGTAAAAATGAGGGCGTGGCTTGTTTTTTTCTACTGGGAATTGATTGGCTATAGAAAAGTAGGCGTTTCAAAGCTTGTAGTAGACTAACCATTGGAGGGAAGTGGTTAATGGCTCTGGCTCCGCCCAGGCCGTCAGACTAACGTGAACATGTCTGCCATTCCTTACATTATCAGATTTTGATTAAAGATTACGATGACACGCGAATTTAAAAAAATGTACACAATAAGACATTTATAATAAACAGATTTCAAAGCATGAAAATGGTACAAAACATACCTGATCATGTTTTTATTTGCAGGTTTAATAGGAAAGGATACTTGCAGTCATGGACATCTACGATCCTCAGACCCTTGGAATAGTTGTGTTTGGTGGCTTCATGGTGTTCTCAGCCATTGGGATTGTCCTGGTTTCAACATTTTCCATGAAGGAAACCACATATGAAGAAGCTATAGCCAAGCAGCGCAAGGAGCTCGGAAAACCCCAGTCCAGTCAACGAGCAGACAAAAAGAAAAAGGACAAGGCAGCTGAGAAGAAAAGTCGAGGTAAAAAAAGGGAAGATAAACCCAACGGAAAGCTTCCAGAGTCTGAGGCCACCTCTGATGTCACAGAAGAGCCAGCTGAACTCAATCCTCCAACTCCTCCAGCCCCAGAACAAGTAGCTGCTTCAGACCCTAAACCAGAAGCACCTTTCCAGAAGTTAACTCAGCCTGCTCCCTCTCAGAAGTCTTCACCGACCCCAGCTCAGAAATCCTCTCCAGCTGCCCCTGCCCAAAAGTCTGTTCCAAGTGCCCAAGCCCAAAAATCTGCTTCTCCTACCCCAGGCCAGAAATCTTCTCCTGCCACTGTTCAAAATTCTGCTCCAGCTGCCCAAGCCCAGAAATCTGCTCCAGCTGCCCAAGCCCAGAAATCTGCTCCAGCTGCCCAAGCCCAGAAATCTGCTCCAGCTGCCCAAGCCCAAAAATCTACTTCTCCAGCCCAAACCCAGAAATCTGCTCCACCGGCCCCTGAACAAAAATCTGCCCCTGTCCAAAAGGCTGCTCCACCTGCCCAGGCCCAGAAATCATCTCCACCTGCCCAGGCCCAGAAATCATCTCCACCTGCCCAGGCCCAGAAATCATCTCCACCTGCCCAGGCCCAGAAATCATCTCCACCTGCCCAGGCCCAAAAATCATCTCCACCTGCCCAGGCCCAAAAATCATCTCCACCTACCCAGGCCAAGAAATCATCATCACCTACCCAGGCCAAGAAATCATCATCACCTCCCCAAACTGAGAAATCAACTCCACCTACCGAAGACCAGAAATCATCTCTATCTGCCCAGACCCAGAAACCTCCACCTGCCCCAGGCCAGAAATCATCTGCACAGGCCCAAACTGAGAAATCCTCTTTACCTGCCCAGGCCCAGAAATCATCTGAAAAGCCCCGGAAATCATCCCCACCTGCCCAGGCCCAAAAATCATCCCCACCTGCCCAGGCCCAAAAATCATCCCCACCTGTCTCAAGCCAGAAGTCTTCTTCAACTGCCCCAGTCCAGAAAGCTGCTCCACCTGCTTCCAACCAAAAACCCAGTCCACCTGCCCCCAACCAAAAACCCAGTCCACCTGCCCCAGCCCCTACCCATAAGGCTGCAGCAGTCCCAGAAGATGCCCCACCTGCCCCCTCTCCTAAAAACAAGAAGAAAAAGAAAGCCAAAGTGGATTCTACCTCTACTGAGGTTTTGACAAAACCAGTAGCTCCATTGGAAATGATGACCAAAAAGGTTCCAGTGATGGCAGTTCCTCCAGTGGGGACTCCAAAAGCTCCAACAGCAACTGCTGTTACATCCAAAGCAGAAGAACCCAAACAGGAAGCTCCACCCAAGAAGAAAGGAGGAACCAAGAAGAAGGCAGAAGCAGGTATGCTTTTATCTCTACAAACCACCCACAACTGGTGATATAATTACTAGTCATGGTACATAGAACTGAGTTGAGAGGAGTCAACTGTTTTCTGCTGGTCTTCATTCAGAAACTTACAATACAACATCATCAGACCTTGAGAGCCACAACTTTTCATTTAGTTCTTTTTCTTCTCTCTTTTTCATTTGCTAAGAACAAATAAGTCCAATGCTTATATTTAAACACTGATGCATGTTGTTTGTGTGCTGGAGGGTTTATATAGGGCTTTTATAGGCCTTTGTGTGACTTTTATAGCCTTAGACTTGTTCCTTTGTCTGACTTTTTATTTTTGAGATCTGTTCTTACACCATATCAAAATGAAGAACCTAACATGAAAATTCTGTCATAATTTACTCACTCATGTTGTTTCAAACCCTTCCATGGAATAAAAATGCCAGTCACCAGTCACTTCCATTCACTTTTATAGTATGGAAAAAGTTGCAATGGAAGTGAATGGTGACTTCTCAGTTCCTAACATTCCTGTTCAGCTGAAGAAAGTTAAGTCACACAGGTTTGGGTGGGTAAATGATAAAGTTTTTCAAGTAATCTACAATTAGACATGTGAAAGTCATTCTGAATAACCGTGTGTAGGTGGTACGTCTTAAAGGAAGCTTGGCCAGTAACAGAATGTTTCTGTTAGGTTTGTAAGTGGTTTACCAGACTCTAAGTACACAGAGATAAAGCTTTTTTGGGCTAGACCATGCAAATGACATCATCTTCTAATGAACCTACCAGCTCAGTCTGAAAAAAGCCAAATTTGGTGTAGAAGTAGCAGATCTGTGAGGGTAGATTATGTCACTTCCTGTTCATAACACATGTCTGGTTCGTCTCTGCTGTCAAATGGCCCTGATGTGCTCTATTTCCTTTGTGGGTGGGGTTTATTGGAATGCCGAAGCGTCTTATTTGCTGATGTTGGCTGCGATTGGCTGTTTCTGAAAAAGCATGAGTTTAGAGTGGGATTGCATCTGCTTGCAGGGGAGCCATTAAGCTGCATTTTTTCATGCATGTCTGCAACGGTTCACGGACTCTCAAACACATGTGGTATTTTCATTTAATCACACTTTCACACTTTTTGTGTTTTTTTTTTCAAATATAATACTTACAATATTGAAATTATTTGTTTAGGTTATAGTTACAAAAAACTGTGATCTAGTGCGAGTTTTTGCTTGCGTTTTATTATTTATCTGCTTTGTACTTGTGGTGATGTGCAAATTTTATTCTCAGCTTGGATTTTGGTCACATAGAAAAACGTGCATTCTTCTCCCCCAGAAATATTGATGTGAAGAAAATGAACTAAAATATTAGCAAGAAAAAACTGATGGGGTATTGCAAGGTAAAATGTCACAGCAGCTTTTTATTCCTCATTTTATTTTTATCACAAATACACACAAACACAGTCACTGTCTTCCACTCACTTGTGAATCGTGAGGTGTTGCTCGGCTCTGTCTGTGGGAATTGGGATTCAGTGCCTGCGGTACACAGGTGAGATCCACTCGGCTCTGTTTAAACAGCGTTCTTGCCTCAGCTGCTCTGTTACAAAGACACACAAAGGCCTTCAGTGACTGGACAATGGGAGTTTATCGCCAGTGCTGTGTGCCGTCTCACCCTGGTGCCACACTGCCATGCTGGCACTGTTTAAACAACACAATGAGTCAATAACCAACATAATAGTACATACACACATCACTGTACAAACATCCAGTTCACTGCATTACACTGCATACAAGTTACGTCCTGTGACATTAACTAAAGAGTGTTTTAGGAACGTTTTCCTAACATTTCCATTAAGTAATAAAAACATAAAAATGCTACTGTTACTGTTTGGTTATAAGAACGTTATTTAAAAACTCTGTAAAAGTCTGTACCATTTTTAAAATATTACACTGAAAACTTAGGAATAACATTTGTTAATATATGATACGTAATGTTAAAACGTTAGAAACGTTCTTCTAACATTATGACAATGTTTTTTTGATAACTTTTAGAGAACCAATGTTAGCCAAAGTTCTGAGAATGATTCTTGTTAGCTGGGTTGTTGTTTTGTTGTTATTGAACTTGAAAGAACATGATGGATTGGAAGCTGGAGACTGGCGAGGGCGTTTAGAGAAAGTTTAGTACTGGAATAAAGTTGTTGGTAGAATTTGCTCATAAACGCGGTGGGTTTAGTGAGCGTCCTGCTGTCTGGTTCTGTAGATTGTGCAACACTTGTAGCTTGTTCTTACAGCAGTTGTTTAGAATTTAAACTTATCTATGTTAAGAAAATAACTCCACAAGCAACATGTAAYTTTATGTTTAAAAAAGAAATGGTGGCAGAGAGGCAAAAGTTATGGATTGCAGCTTTCAATAATGAGCCCTCACAATTCTCTCTCTTTCACTCTTTTTCTCTCTTTCTCTTTAGTGGAGACTGCAGACCCTGCGGACAGCCCCCTGTACCTGCCGTATAAGGCTCTGGCCTCCACGATGAAGAGTATGGTGTTCAGTGAAGGAGAAGCCCGGCAGCTCATGGAGATACTGTCTGATAAGAGTGGTGTCATGCAGGACACCTGGCACAGGGTACGTAAGGTCTATTCTATTTTGAGATGAGAGATTCTAGGTGTTTTTGTGATTATATTTTATAAATCAGTGCAACTTTATACATATTCTCATATATTTTTTACACAGATAAAATGAAGTCTTGTTTTTAATATGTTAGTATGTTTTTCATTTTTGAGTGTTGCACTGAGGCAGGAAGTTTGTGTCTGTGTGTGTGTCTGTGTGTGTGTGTGTTTGCATGTGTGTGTGTGTGTTTATAGGCCACACAGAAGGGTGATCCAGTAGCCATGCTGAAAAAACAGCTGGAGGAGCGAGAAAAGCAGCTGGCAGCTGAACAAGAGGACGCGGCAGCTGTTAAGAGCCGTCTGAGAGAATTGAATAAGGTAAAGCCTCAAGCCAGTATTAAAAACAATCCTGTCAAATGTAGCTCCACTTTGATAAGTGTTCAGGCCCTGAGGCCGGATCCTGACCTGTGTTTTGTTGTGTGTGTGTGTAGGAGCTGTCTGTGGAAAAGTCAAAGGTGGCGTCTGTGGAGACCAGGCTAAGCTCTCAGCTGAGTAAACGTGAGCAGGAAATAATCGCTCTTCAAGCCCGCATGCAGGCCAGTTACCAGGACCACCTCGCTGAGACCCAACAGCTCAATGCTAAAGTAAGAACTCAGCAGAGACTCCCTGCTGTATACCTGCATCCTCCCTATAGAGTCATACATTATAGGAACATGGATCTGGCCAAATGTTAACATCTAACATCTGTTCGTGTCCTGTTTTCCTTCAGGTCCTGGCTCTCCAGGAGCAGCTGGAGAAAGGGCCCAATGCTCAGCTGGCCCGTCTACAGCAGGAGAACTCCATCCTCAGAGACGCACTGAACCAAGCCACCAGTCAGACGGAGAGCAAGTATGAACCTACAAAGTCCAATGATGTCTTAATCATAGTTTCTCACTTCTCGTTTGCATTTATCTGTTTGTTTACTTCATTATTGTGGCTAGCATAGTGATATATTTATATATGCATTTTTGTGGTCCATCAGACAAAATGCAGAGTTGGCAAAACTGCATCAGGACTGCGTTCGTCTGAATAAGGAGCTGGCGGAGAAGAGCGAGGCCCTGCAGGCTGAAGAACAACTCAAGAAAAGCCTGGAATCTAAAGCTGCCGCGGCTGAAAAACAACTAGCCCAGCTGCAGGTCTGATCTCCACCCCTCAACACGTGACCTGTTCACCACAGTCACCCGCTACTCCTGCTTTTCAGTGTGCCGGGTTTTTCTGAACACCAAAGATCTGAACAGCGAGGGGTTAAACAATGCCTCTTATAAAACAGTTCAAAATGCCGCTGATTCTTATTAAAGGTCACCCAGCATGAGCTTTACCCTCATTTTGCTGAGCTGTTGAGCCTTTCACAGGTAGACGAGCTTAGTTTCTCGTAATCAGTGTGTTTGTGTATCAGAGAAGGCTTGGTGGTTAAGCTCAAGTTTTTACCCCCCTCGATGCTGGTGCCTGCACTAATGAGATTGTACGCATGCTGGCGGAACAATTTGATTGGCTGTTTAATCGCTCGGCAGTGCAGAGTTGGAACTTGCGCTACAGGGAAGTGATTCTCAGAACAATCTGGAATGGGAGCCTGTCTGAGCAGTACAATTTCAGACAGCGTCAAACATACTAAAGTGTCTGATCATTCACAGAGGGTCTGTACTTGCTTGAAGCACAGATAAATCATGGCACTTTGCACTCTTAATCGTAGACTTTAGAAACAAACCTGCTCACCTTTTAATCAGCTTCTGCTATCGAAAGGCCGGCATACAAAAAGAGCCCTTATGTTTAAATGCATCGAGTTCTGAGCATTCCTGGACCGAACACTGGCTTAGGAGAGACCGAGGTAATGTCTGGAGCGTGTGAGTCAGCCCCACTTACACAATAAAGTGTTTCTGAACAGCTCACAGTGAAAAACTCCAGTCTTAATGTACGAGTAATCGGACGCAGAGAAAACCACATTTGTTTTCGTGGACGCTGTTTAAAGGAGCATCAGAATTCAGATTTGAATTCAATGTACAGTGGCCCCCAGAAATAAAACAATGGGTGTAGTGTTCACAAATGAGGGGAAGTCTTTGGACGCTTTGTGGTTGTTAGGCCTGAAGGAATGTTGATGAAGTTCACCTGTGGTTAATCTGCTAGTGTCAACTTGTCAGGAACTGACATCATACTTAAAATGACATAAAAACCAGCTGCTAACCAAGTATTTGCTACAGTGGCTGAGGCAAGCCAAGGCAGTACTGAAAAATGTATCTTTCGTTTTTGCAGTTTCCACTTTATGATATACAGGCCAGTAGCACAAATAAGGCTTATGCCTACCCAGCTAACAGGAAGCGTTCTGAGAGTGTTGGCTAGCGTTCTCTCAAAGTTATAAAAACCTTCTTAAAAGTGTAAGTTATAAAAGTCACTTAAATGTCCTAATTTAACTCAGGCCTGCTCTTGGCTTAACCTAAACCCCGTCTGTGAAACCAGACCTATGTGTTTTAAATGTGACTTAAGACTCTAAAGGTGACTTAACTTTTAGGGGTTTCTGTTTCTACAACACATGGGATTTTTAAACTTTTTGGAGGGTTATGCTTGATCCTGTCATGTTTTGCATAAAGACTGCAGTGGCTTTGTGCGACCAAACATGACCTGTGTTTTTGTTGTGTGTTTGTGTTATGACAGGCCAGCTGGGTGAGCAGTGAACAGGGTCTTCAGAAGAGGCTGGAGGAAGTGAGTGAGGAACTCAGACAGACTCAGAGCAGCAGAAACAGTTTTCAGACACAGCTGGAACAGACTCAACGAGACACCGCATCTCTAGCAGGTCAGCGACGTTTCCCTAACGTTCCTGTTAAGTAATAAAAACGTTAAAAAGTTATTATAAAAGTTTTGTGAACGTTTAAAACATTTGGTTTTTTAGATGTTACTGTTTTGTAATAAGAGAGTTTATCAATTTTTTTTGAAATTCTGAAACATTTTTAAAATGTTCCACCAACAACTTAAGAATAACATTTGATATATGATATATAACATTAAAAACGTTCTGCTAATATTAGTGCAAAAACATTTTTGACAACATTTTAACTGACAAAACCTTTAGAGAACATTAGCCAATGTTCTGACAAAATTCTCTTTAGCTTATGTTGAATGAGAAATACTCTGACCTCTGCGATAAGTCATGTGGGATGTGGGGAGTGACCTGTTGTCATCTTACCTGTGTGGTATCAGAGGCTCAGGCCCGTGTGAGCAGCATGGAGGCAGAACTGAGTGAGCAGACCGGACAGGTGGAGAGCCTGCAGAGGCAGCTGAAACAGACAGAGGAGGAGAAAGAACGACTGCTGGAGGCCAGTCAGAACACAGAACAGAACCACAGTTCACAGGTGAGGCTCCACTTTCCATCTGAGCCGCAGGGATATAAAACCAGCAAATGAAATTAAAGAGGTCTTTAATTTCAGAGGCCCCCACTCTTAAGTCATTCCAATCCTGTATAATATTTTCTTCTGTGGAACACAAAAGAAGATATTTTGAAACGTGTCTCTGTGGTTTTGTGCCCATACGGTGGAAGTAAAAGGGTGCCAGTGTTTTTGGGTATTTTGGGTATTACTTCAGAATATCTTCTTTTGTGTTCCCCAGAAACAAAAATGTCACATGTTTGAAAATTCTTTCATCATTTCTCACATAGTTTCATTTTTGGGTGAACTTTCTCTTTACAGGGTTGTTTTGAGTTTCAATTATTTTATGGGTGAAGAGAAGCTTAATAAGTGAGACATGAAACTAGTACGGCAGCTTGATAGTTAGTCGTACACTTCAGCGACCATTAATCACAAATATTTGACAGATATATTTGCAGAGTGCAAACCAAAAACTATTTATATGTATATGTTGTTTGCCAGTAATTTGATCATCATTTGCATGTATCGTCTTTACAGGCTTTGACAGCTGAGCTAGAGCAAGCAAAAAACAGGTGAGACAAGTTAGCAATATGAATGAATAAATTCACATCAGTTTCATCCGAGTTTAAATTCACACCGACTCTTTGTTTAATCTCTAGCCTGAAGGAGAAAGAAAGCAGAGTTTCAGCTCTTGAAGAAGAGCTCGCCCAACTCAAAAACACCAGCGCCAATCAGGTTAATGTTGTTTTGACATTATAGCATTTAAGTTAAGCTGTTTTAATGCTTAACACTAGAGTCAGAATTCTTTAGGTATTTCTTCTGTTGCACTTCCTGACTCATCAACCAATCAAATGTCCCCTCAGGTGGAAAACACAGCAGAGGTGCAGCTCTTGCATCACGGGTACAGTGAACATGTTTTTTGCTGCGACAATGCATTTCAATAGAGCTCAGTCTACATGTGGCACATGACATGATTTTAAATCTGTTTATGATTCATTTTTTGATCGTAAGCATTAAAGAAAAAGATGACCAGATAGCAACTCTTCAGGAAAAACTCCAACAGCTTAAACAACAAACTTCAGACCTCAGCAGAGTAAGTTCATCTTGACTAATCCTTAACTAGCAACGTATTCCCTCACCTGACCTCAGCAATATTCATACCAATAATGTTTATTACCCGTAGCTTGAAAACACAGAAATGTTGGAGCAGCTACAAAACAGGTAAGGATTTAAATTCTGCATCTGAAAGTCCAACATCCTGTTTTAAACATTCTGTGATTGATCTGTGTTTCTTTTCTTGTAGTTTGAAAGAAAAGGAGTCTCAGGTGACTTTGTTTGAGGAAGAGATGAGACGGCATGTAGAACAGTATAACACTAGTGTACGGACACACTTCCTGTTACAATTCCATTAGCGTGTTTCCATTAGCAAAGCTTAAGTCCACTTTGCTTTATTGTACATTACGTTGCATCACGTTTATGAATCTTGCACACGCTTTTATCCAAAACAACTTGCAGTGCATTTAGGCTGTGCATTTGATAAAATGTGCATTTCCTGCAAATGAAACGCATGAGCTTGGCTTTAGCACCATAAGCCCGCTGAGTTGCAGAAAAGAATTATTTAATTTAAAATGAAATAAAAAACCTGCCATTATTATTAATATTTATAAAACTGTTTCTAATAATGCTCTTTTATCTACAGCTGGCAGATCACGCAGCCAAACTGGAGTCACTACACAACAGGTAGATGTTCAAAAAAGTGGCTGCAGATTTCTGACAGCCACCAGAGTTTAAGAATAACTTGAATAACTTTCTCCAGACGTTGAGGGTTTTGTGATGTTTTTCAGCGTATCTGAGAAAGAAAGTCATGTGACATCACTACAACAGGAAGTGCAGCGACTCCAGCAGCTCAATCAGTCACAGGAGAAGAGTTATGTAAGTACAGACACATCTGTGGGTGTGTTGTGTCATTATACAGCACCAGTGCAGTGATTCATAAACATATGCAGTTACATGTTTGTAAAGTTTATATATGAATTTTCCATATGACTTATATATGAATCTTTCTATGTGAAATAATTTTTGTATTTTTAAAATGTAACAGATACTATTAAAGCTGATGTGAAGTAAAAATATTGACGAAAAGAAAGTGTTTGAGGAATTTAAATTATATCGCAGGAGAAATGTTTTTTTACTGTGAAATAAAATTGATGAAATTGACATTTGATTATTTTAGCCAGAGATCTTTACTTATAAACGGGTGTTACATTAGACTTTGTTTTAAAGTTCATTTGTTAATGTGCTTCAGTGAACATTTAATGTCATTACAGGAAAGTTTGGAGGATCTCCTGAAATCTTTCCAGACAGAGACCAAAGAAGTCCTTCATTCCCTTTACCCACATATCAACATAGATTCAGAAGAGGTGGCTGGAAATTCAGTTTCCTCAAAGTTATCCTGTGAACGCAACCATTTACATGTAAACTACTGTGTTGTCTTAGGAAAGCAGATAGTTAATCATAATAACACAGAACTTAAAATATAGCTGAAAATTTTCATGTGCTCAGACTCAGTTTTCTTTAATTTCCTTATATATCAAAGTCATTGAATTGTAGCTCATCCTGTGTCTTATATTGTCCTCATTCAGACCAAATGGCTGCAGGATTTCGCTTCAAAAGCACAAGAGGTCCAAAATCAGACACAGCAGATTGAAGAGTCCCAGCAAAGCACAGAAATGTTGGTAAGACTGACAGGACTTGCGCTTTCATCATCTTGATGCGAATCTGTCGCCCCCTTGTGGGAGTTTAAGGTGTGGTTGTAATTGGTACACTGTTGTTTTCATTTAACAGGAGGTGATGGGGAAACTGCAGGCAGCCCAAGAGAGCCAGTGTACACTACAGGCAGAGTGTGAGCAGTACAGGAGCGTGCTGGCCGAGACGGTGAGATTGTGTTTTAGGAAGAGTTTCAGTCTAAATGGAGGTGCAGTTGAGCTGTATTAGTTTTCTGTTGTTATATAGGAGGGGATGCTGAAAACCCTTCAGAAGAGTGTGGAGGAGGAGGAGAGGGGCTGGAGAACCAAGATCATAGAATCAGAGGAGAAACTGAAGATGGTGGGTCTGCGTACTGTACACACACACACACACGTTGGCATATGTGGTCTCCATAGGCGTAATATTTTTATACTGTACAAACTGTAAATTCTATCCACCTACACTAACCCCTAAACCTGACCATCACAGAAAACTCTTTGCATTTTATAATTAACTAAAATTCATTGTTTTTTAGGCACTCAAAAAGGTGCAAGAATTGGAGGTGACAACAGAGAGTTTGAGAACAGAGACCCAGAGCTCCCAGCAGGTACCTGCTGAGATGAATGGCATCTTAATGAACTTCTGTAATTTCTGTACAGTAAGACACTGCAGAACAATGACATTGTTTTTTATTTTGGTAAGGAGCAATAAATAAATCAAAACCTGTTTGGATGTTTCATATGAAATGACAGTTTACAAAAATATCAATTAAAAAAAATCGACATTACAGTGAGTTCAAGGTATACATTTTTATCAGTACTTGTGTTCCCTGGGATCGAACCCACAACCTTTGCGCTGCTAACGCAATGCTCTACCAGTTGAGCTACAAAAACACTAAGCTGCAATTCTTAAATTTTTTACTTTTAAAGTCGCAATCTTTTAAAGTCGCAATAAAAAGTGACCTGCAATTTTATATTTCAAACAGAGATGGCGATAGAGAGACTAAAGTTACAGATTGCAGCTTTAATGATGAAGCACGATCAAATGACTTTATTCAGCTGTATCTTATTACATCTGGCTTCACAGAGTAACATTTATCTGTTACATACGAGGCTGATAATTGAATAAACCCTCAGTGATTTCAGCTGCATGTATAAAAGCGTGTTGCTGACCCTCCTGATTTTTCCTGCAGTTAAAGGAGAAAGTTCTGCTGTTAGAGGCCCAGCTGGAGAAACAGCTGCAGTCAGCTTCCACAGACAGCCTGAGCCAATCAGAAGACATGACACAGGTGAGAGCAAACAGCCTGTTCACAATAAGAGTTAGCAGCTAGAGAAATAAAGCAAAAGAAAGTGAAAGATCTCACAACATTAATACTAATCACAGACTGTGACTAAACTGGAACCAATTTTGCAAAAGGATTTGCAAAAAAAACAAAAATCAGCCCTCAGACAGGAATTCTGTTTTGTTGTAAAGGAAATTGTTCTGTAGTGGAGAATGTGGGGATCATTTTTACATCATTTTAACTTTTTGAAATTTGTTCTTATTGTGAATAGGCCTTAAATACCTGTAAATCTACCGTTAGTTAGTTCTGCTGGCGTTTAACGGACCGCTTGCTTGTTTTCAGTTGAAGCAGCTCTTGTCAGAATCTGAGAGACAGCTGAGTGCGGCTCAGAAAGAGGTTCAGACTCAGAGGGAGGAGCTTTCCCAGGTTGGTTTCATGTTTCCTTTAAACTCGAGGAGCATGTGCTTGCTGTTTATACCCATAATTCTCAGTTTTACCCACAATTCTGCCAAGATTGCCGAGGAAAGATCCAAAAGGAGTTTTTGTTGAGTGACAGCTTCCTTTTTCAGGTCAGGCAGCAGCTGAGTGAGGTGACAAATCGAGCTCAGGGATTGGCTGAAAACGGGCAGCCTGAGGCAGAGGAGTGTCAGGTTAGGGTGCGACGCAGAAGCACCCCGTGAAACTTATTGAGCAGCATTAGATAAACTCGCAAAGCAAACTGCCACGTCTACTTTGTGGCTGCGTCTAGAATCCGAGTTAAGTATATATCGTGTTTACACGTACGCTAACTATGCGTACGGCTCGCCAATAAATAGTGAAACCAGTTTCAATTGTGTGTGTATCCGGTGCACAATTTGAATAATAAGGCTTCATAAAATTAGATGTAGTCGTGGGGCTATTTAGATCAATAGTTTGAGACGCAGTCTAAATCTCCAAACGTCCATGACCATAAACATCCATAAACCTCAGATGGTCGCACACATTGGTCATATTGTGATTATTACTTGAATGTTGTGACCTTTGTTATATTTGAGATCTATTTGTAGTTGGATTTTACCGTTAACACATTTATTCATCAGTTTTGCCAGTTTCTATCCAGTGCTGCCAATGAGAAGATCTTGCTGAAATCTAACCATTCATATTTCAGCTTGTTTCAACAGCTACTGTTAACCTCTGCTCCCCCTTGGGTTCTTTGTCTTTTATCTTTTAACCACTCATATTTGTCCTGCGCATTTGCAACTCACATTGTTTAACTGTATGGTTGCTTCTTTACTGGATAGTAAATCAAATGTGAACTAATAAAGCTCTTGTGTTGGCTGGCATGGAACTTTTTTTAGTGGATCTCAGATCTTATGAGAACTTATGAGATGCTGTGGAACTTTATCAGTCTGTGTGTGGTTTCTAACTAAAACAACAACAACTGGGTGAAGAACGTGACTAAATACATGTTTGTGGTGTCTTCAGGTCCAGGCTCAGCTGCAGCAGACGCTGGATAACCTGCAGAGTGAACAAGCTTTAACCCAGAAGCTCTCGGCTGAAGTGGAGCAGGTACAGAAGAGTTCTTGGTAGTTCTTAATGATTTTAAACTCAATATTTATGCATTCTGGTCCTTATTCCCTCATTCTTAGGCTCAGGAGACCCTCAGAAGACAGCTTGAAACCCATGTGGAACAGATGAAGTCGGCTGGAGATACTGCATCCATGGAAGATGTTGTTCAGCTGAAGGTATTGTATATTTACACTAGGGATGCACTAGGAAGATTTGGCCTACGCTAAAATGATTTTTTTTGCCAGACCTAAAAAATGGCTTTAAATATATTTTGCAAGTTTCAGCATAGAAAATGCTAAACATGATGGAATAAGTTAAGATCATGTGTAGAACATCATTGTAAATGAAGATCTTTATAATTCAGCTGAGATCTGAGGAGCTTTCTGTTATGTGTACAGATTGTTTTTAACACTAAAGCTCCAGTTTTATTTTACATGCTCCACTTAAAATCACTTATTAAAAATTAATGATATACACAGATGAAGAACTTCTACAACTAGTACTTCTAAAACATGACAAAGACAAACCATATAGCAAACTGTGGAAAAGTTCTGATCTTATCTGATTCCAGTTTCAGCCTAATCAGGTTATGCTGTTAATTTAGTAATTTTGCCATTTCTAGTTGTTTTGAAAGGTTAAAAGGATGTTTCGTTTTTGAATTCAGACTCTGTATTAACTCCTTGTGCTCATAATTTGGTGTTTTAGGAGTGTCTGGAGAAGGAACGAAAGATGACCAAAGATTTGGGCCAAGCAGCCACCAAACTCCAGCAGCTGCTTCGAAACAGTCAGGACCAACTTGCCAAAGAGAAAGAGAGAGTCAGAACTCTTGAGGAGCAACTGCAGGATCAAGTAAATACATTACAAATATTAATAAAAATATCTGCATGGCTTCTGTAACATCTCTGTGTGATAATGTTGTGTCTGCAGGAGACCGGTGGTGAGCTGAAGGAAGGCACTTCTGTTTAAGATGGAGGACACTAAACGTTTTGCCAAAAATTGCCTTATGATGACCAAAATGAAGCATTCCAGAACATTTTTGTCGTACTGTAGTCTTGGGAAACAATTGCACCTTTTGAAGAAACCTTTAACTAATGAAAACCTTTAACTGTTTAGGAGATGTTTTTACTGAACATTCCTTTGGAACCCTTCTGGCTGTGTCAGAAATTATTCCTAAGCCGCCTTATTTTTTCTGTACCTCTCCCCATGATGTCAGTGTTAAAAGGGAAACCGTATGTGCGATAAGTGCACATCAACTAGTGCAATTACTTCTAAGTGAATGAGTTTGCATCATTTTATGGTACAAGGTTTGGAATGCTTTCTCTTGCTGGTTAAACACCACTGTATACATTTGATAATTAATAAAGTGCAACATTGCTTTAAATGTCACTGTCGTTTGTACATGCTTCTGTTGTGGCTGTTTTTTGTTTTTAGAGAAAAAAGTGTGAGTGTGAAATTGTATCTATTGTTTCCTTTACACTGTGATAAACTTAGATATGAATTTGAAGTATAAATACTTGTATGGGCTAGTAAATATATTGTTAGCATTAAAAATAAGCTAATAAGGATCAATCACTGAAATCATTCTTTAGGGAGAGTTTAAATGTTTATTTGTATATCTGGACAAAGTATAACATTTAATCATATGTGATGCTAAAGAATAAAAAAATACTTTAGAAATCAATTTTATTATGCCCAAGACTGACATGACAATAACCACAACAACTTTTCAAAACCACACAATACATTGTCAGCACATTATTGCTTTGGTTTACACAGTTTAATTTACCTTTTCTAATGCACAACTTCTGGTGTCATTTTGGCCTGTAAAACTTTGGCATGATTTCATGGATGATGGTGTTTTGGTGTATATGGATAAACATTAGTAGTCAGTAGTTCTGAGTTAAACTAAATCCACATACATGCAAAAACTATTCTAGTATTATATTGGAAATAATAGTCAAATTTAAAAAAATGTATCTGGTAACAAAGTTTATTAGCATACCTTAAAATAAAACACTTCAGTGAGGCACACGTCCTTTTGACCAGCGTAATAATTTTAAAGCTTGTAAAGGGGATGCTGGGATATTCTTTTGTTTTTTACATCCCGGCCAAGTATCTCCACAAGACAAATAAGATTCATTCATGTATTGACTACACATTCTACTTAACAGAATAATAAAAGTTTACTATTGAAAAAAAGAATTTATTAAAGCAGTCAAATATGGGGGTAAATACCAATAATTTTATAATAAATTATTGGTTTCCCATGTAAAAAAAAGTTTTATTTTTGTTTTTCTTATCTAAAATTAAAAAAATATATAATTAATTACCTCATCAATTGCACTCAAAAATGTAATTTTCCTTATTTGTATTGTAAATAAGTTCCTTATTTTTTATTCTGTAAAACGGGATGGAATTGTGCTTTTTTTTCCATCAATTACAACAAATATTTTATATGCATTTTAACTTTAAAAGCACAAAGGGACCATATCATAAAATACAGCCGAATAAAATGTTTTCAAGTGGAAACCAAGACTAAAATTATAATAAACGGGTCCTTTAAATAATTAAATTTAACACTACAAACATAGACTTTAACAAAAAAATTAGGTCACAACTGCTTGTGGTCACAAGGGGGCAGTGCAGTCTGTCTAATAAACCCTCACTGATAGAGTTTATAATGAAGCCAGTTCAGAATTTCTGACCTAAAATCTGCACCTAGAAATTTGCAGGTTGCCCTTGAGACCAATGAAATGATATCAGGTCAACCTGCAAAGTGCAAGAAAATAAATGGGAAAAAAGTAGGAAAATTTTTACCTGAGTCAGTCAGATTTTCTCTGACATTCTACCAACGTTCTTACAGAAACTTATTTTTTAACATTATATATCATATCAAAAACATTATTAAGTTGTTATTGGAACGTTTTGAGAAATGTTACACAAGTAAATAAAGTTCTTATAACCAAGCAATAACGTTAATACAATGTCTATAAAACTAGATGTTTTGAGCATTCCTAGAACATTCAAACTATTTAAATGTTTTTGTTACATTATAGAAACACTGGGAAACATTCTTACCACCTAAAATTATTAGCTGGGAACCACTGCACACTGCATTAGATGAATCTGTAAAAGGTTGTAGGATTTACCCACATGAAGTTTTGCCAGATTTTAGCCTTGCGATTGTTCTCCTGTTGGGCACTTGTGTAAGTTTATGGTTACATACTTGTGCAAGACTAATTTAAGATGCTTTTAATGCCACTGAAACGTTGCGCTGTACAACTGTAATGAAAAGTGACTGTTAAAATGGAATTACACACAGTGTGTAGATGAAGCAAGCATGATGGTTGCTCAAAACACTCAGGGTAGAAGCCTGTTGGTTTGTCGGTATATTGAAAAAGCTAAACTGTAATTGGCTGTTGAGAAGGGGGTGGTTCCTCATCAGCTGCAGAGAGTGCTGTTAGTTCAGGGGTCTCCCGGGCTGTTGTGCACTTACAAAACAGTTTGATGTCAACTGGTTTCTACTGACAGCGTGCTTTCCCAATCAAGGGGGTCCTACAGTAGGAGTTGTGTAAGTGTGTAAGTTCAGTTGTGTTAACACAAGTTAATCTGCCAACAAAACTGATCCCAGCTCTGTGCATTCATTCGTGAGGGTGCATTTACGAGCAGATGTCCTAGTTTGAACTCCATAATGTGGAGTAGTGCATGGGAGAAAAGGTCAAAGGTTATTTCAACACAACTGCTTTTGCCCCTCCGAGCTCATTTCCAACAAATGCAATAATTAGAGATGATGAGAAATATCCAGGCCCATCTGAGAATATTCTTGGCTAGTGATGGCTTTTGAAACATCTCCCCGCCTGAGCGTTAAACTGGGACTATATTGTGATGTGTTATTACGTTATGAAGATGGTAGATCATATACATACTTTTGGGCTTGTGGTTATATGGTCAGTCTTGTGACTGTAAGTTCCTCAGTGAAATGGCTGTGTAGTTTAATGTCAGTTGTGAAAGGGTTACATAGAACATGTGTGTTTGTATGTATATTACAAATATATGATGTAAATGGTGCTCACATTTCATTTTAACAATCTCACTTTTAAAGCTGTGAATGAATCTCAAGTCTCCATACAGATTACACACACAGTGTCTTTAAATTAGTAGCATACAGATGGGCTGCTATGGTTACACAGCAAAAGAGCAGTAAAATGACTTCACTGCTGTCAGATGAGTTACGACTGTATAAAAAGAGAACAGAGAGATGGTTAAAAGTGCTGGTGCCACAAATGAACCCCAAATAATCTTCTCGCCCACATTTTGTGGATGTGCTAAAAAATAAAGCTTTTGAAACAAGCACAAAAACCTTTGTGTGAATAAAGTCAGTGGCCTTTAAATGGTTTTACAAATCCTTCATTACAGTCTGTTAGGGTCTGTAATCAAGTTTTTAGTGTAGCTCTTTCCCAGCTAACAATTTTAGTTTATACGAACATTTCCCTAACAGTTCCATTTGGTAACAAAAATGTTTAGAACGTTGTTTTAAAGCTTTATGAACATTCATAACATCCAGTTTTTTAAATGTTCTAATAATGTTATGGCTTGACTATTATTCAGATGTTTTGGTAATCCTGTAACATTTTTAAAACATTACACTAACAACTTTATATTCTAATTCTGTTTTTGATATATGACACTGTATCTAACACAAAAAAAGTTTTACTAACTTTACTGCAAGAATGTTATAATGTTAAGAGAACTTTTAGAGAACATTAGTCAACATTATGAGAACGTTCCCTATTAGCAGAGTTTCTAAGAAACTATTTGCAAACATTCTAGTTGCCAATAAAATCAGATTTGCATAAAGCACACAAAAGAGGTTTTTAGGGGCAATTAAATACCCCACAGTGGGCAAAAAAAATTAATTCACTAGGGGCAATTTTATCCTTTAACTATAGCTGAGAAACCTTCGTGCACTTCTAAAGTTTGTGCAAACGTGCTTATACGCTCACCCACGCACAACAGCCACTGATAAGAAACTGTTGAGAGCTGATGAAGGGGCAGTAATATCAGTTTACATCCCACCTGTCTGACTTGACAATCCCCCTGTGCTTCTGACAATTACAATCCACTCGTCTCTCCATCCCCACCGTCTGTATTCCACGAGTATTTAAAGCACTGAAACACTTCGGCAGGAATAACAGAGCTGCGCTGGAGCACCAACAACAGACTGAGGGGAGACAGCTGATCTGAGATCAGAGTAATGCAGAAAAACAGAGAATGAGCTACAGAAGAGAAGAACTGATGCAATGAAGAACTATGAGGAGATACGGCAGGAATAAACCCTGCATTGAGAGATGAAGAGGAGAGATAGAGAGAACGAGAGGGGGGAGGAAGAGAGGAAAGAGGGTAAAAGGTGTTTCTCATCACACCTGTCCATATGGAGGACATCCGCTCTGGGTTCATTGTTCCTGAACCTTGATGTGGTAACAAGCCCCCAGGATATAAACACACATGTACACACACATAAGGGTTAAAGGCAAAACACTGGGGTCTTTACATGTATCCTGTATGGCTTCAGAGATCACAGCACTGTGTGTGTGTGTGTGTGCTTACCTTCATATTCGCCAAATGCAAGAATCTGTCCTCACAAATATCCTGAAATGTCAAAATACAATAATCAATAACATTTTAGGTGGTTCTCACTGGTAAAAGAAAAACATCTTCAGCTTTAAACCTGAAAATGTCAACAATACTGAGCGAGAGTTGAGTGTTGACTTGAGGGTATGAGGGTAATATCATTTTGAAATTGTATAAAAACGTATAAATATTCTACCAATGTACTTATTGTAACCTAATGTGTGTCTGTGTGTAAACCTTTATCACTGACCTTAATAAAATAACCTGTTTTTACTCTAAACTCTGATTACTGATGAGTTAACAAAGAATGTTTTCAGAAGGTTGGCTAAAGTTCTCCTAACATTTTCTACAATTTTCTTGCAGTAAAGTTTTTCATGTTATACATATCAAAAACATCATTTTTAAGTTGTTAGTGGAATGTTTTAAAAACATTACAGAAGTTGAATAATGTTTGATTGCTCTTATAACCAAGCAACGTATTTTAAACAATGTTTTAAACGTTCCTAGAACTCAGAAGGCCTCAGAGTTAAACGATCCTCTTATCTCATCGCTGTGAAGGCAGGCGATGGTTTCAGAGAGCAGCGGTCTCGTCTGACGGATGCATTGTGAAGTGAATGGTGGCTCTTGTAAGCGACACACCTCTGGGGTTTTGTTGCTCTGCTGTCGGGCCGAATTTTGAATCCACACCCTGTTGCCCTGCGACACAGTGAGAATGTTCTGTGTTCAGGGTCTTTAATGGTTTTGCTATATGGGCCACACCAAATGTTCAGCTTTTATTGAAGACAAAAGAAGCCTTGTGAGTTCTGAGAGAACAATGTTGTTGGGGAACGTGAAACCTACACAAAAGCGATTTAACACTTCACAAACCCCCCCAACCGTGTGATATTAAGGTTTCATCATATGTCCCGTGAAATGCAATAAAACTGATAAGATCTGATACACAGTAACCATACGTATCAGTAGCAGGTTATTATTACTGAAAAAAAAAAACTATACGTTTTTTAGACATCGTATTAACATTATGGCTTGGTTATATAAAGGTTATTCAAACGTTTTGAACTTTGTAATGTTAATGAAGGTAAAACATTCCATTAACAACTTTGGAATAACGGTTTTGATATATTATATATAACATTAAAGAAACGTTCTACTAATGTTACTGCAAGAATGCTTTTTGATATATAAGACAAATGACAAAGTTCACCAGGCAAACGATATCTCCTGCAGGACTTCTGAGTGTTTCAGCATTAGAGAGACTGATGATAAATTCTTGACATTGTTGGGGGGGCTTTAGACATCTCTGTGAGGTACTGAAATAACACATTTAGAGACACACAGCAGGTGTTTGAGATGTTTGTTCACATGCTCATGTTGTGGGACGTCAGGTCTGCTGGAAACTGCCTGATGATTCTATTAAGAAACGGCGGAATGTAAATCATCAGTTCAGCTTTCAGTTCTTCTTAAAAGTTCTGCATGGAACCACGTGGAACCATTTGTAAGATGACGACTTACCATGACCTTGATGTCTCAGACCTTCAGCTAAATCTACAGCTCTTCCTTTACTCTCAATTTACACGCCTGTTTGTTTTGACATTAAAATAAAAAAAATACATTTTTATGTTTAGTTTGATCACATTTTATAATGATTGTTGACAGTTTTCAGTGTTTTGTTGTACATGTAAATGCACTCTATGAATACATGTGAGAGGGCAAATCTGGTCTTTTGAATTAAGACACTGTATTATGCATCAGTCCTCTAAAATGTGTTTTACCATTGTAAAAATGTCAATTTACATTTATTCATTTGGCAGATGCTTTTATCAAAAGCGACTTACAGTGAATTCAAGGTATACATTTGATCAGTACTTGTATTCTCTTGGAATCGAACCCACAACCTTTGCGTTGCTAACACAATACTTTACTAGTTGAGCTACAGAAACAGTCAATAGCAATATAAAAACACAAAAAATTATATAAGATTACGCTACAGTTCCCTACAAACTCTTTAACTACATAAAAACTACAGAAATTGCGTTTTCCTATATTACTATACAGGTGAAACCCCTCCTGTCCAGCAGGAGGCAGTGTTGCCAGGGAAATGTCCCAGGAACAGACACAAGGAGTAACAAGAGGGATGAGATGCCACACCAGGATTAAAAAGACAAAAAACGTAGCCTGAAGCCTCTTAGAGTCAGAGTTTATGACTGGGCGTGACACACTCATACGCGTACACAATTGTACACACTGCCCATTCAATAAGTATAGCCTCTGGCTAAGTAATACGTGTTTATGACAGAGTGTCTGAGACTCAGATTAATGGCCAGGCTTCCATTACGCACAATACATTTTAACAGAGGGCAGACAGGTACGAACACACAAACAGAAGCGCTACTGAGGAGAGACGCATACATTTACTCATGCGCAGATTTTCTGATGTACACGTGTGTGGATTTGGTGTGTGGTACACTTAAAGAAACAGACACACACAAACAGGTTTGTCTCTGAAGTCATACGTATGGCCTTCAGATGTGATGCAAACAGTTCATGCAAAAAAGCAAATGCATGCACAATAAAACGATTTGCAAAGTCAACACACAAGAAAACTTAATATTTTTTTAGGAGAGTGACTGTGTTTTGCACAGGTTTTGCACAGGATGATAAATTATTTAGATGTTTTACATTCATGAAAATCAAATGGAAAAAACAAATTCGAAATTTGATTGGTCAAGAGCAACTTCATGTTCAGGAAACAGGAAACAAACGCAGGTACATTTTTATGAGTGCTTTTAGTGTAAGTGTGTGTGTGTGTGTGTGTGTGTGAGATCTGAGAAGACGGGCATGTCTAAACCTGCAGGTTGACCCAGGTCAGAAATCTCTCGGAATGTGCGTGAATAAGTTTGTGCGTTACCACAAAACGGATGCGTCTATTTGATTCACTGGAAGGTTGCCTAAACCTAACAACCTTAATGAAGCAGAAACGTGACTCAATAGAACATGAAGCAAAGCTGATTGGTGGAGGAAGCCGGCAGAAAGAAATACAAAAGATATATGTTCATTATTTTTATAAGTGGGTTAAATTTCAATAGGCTTCTGTTTTGTATCTGTTGTATCTTAGCTTTCAATCTAACTGCATTAAAACACATAATATTTAAAATACCCGACTGACAGGATTGTTAAAACAACTGAAATTCCTCCTTGATTAGAATTGCATCTGATTTTCTGATTTATTTGAACCAGACAACCCTGAAAGTGCCTTGCACACATGCCTTGAATATTCCATGGGGAAAAAAACACACACACAATCATTTAGGCCAGTTCCCTATTTTAGGTTTTAAAAACCATTTCCTTAACGCTTCCATTAAATAAAAAGAACATTAAAAATGTTATTTTAAAAGTTCTAGAATGATCAAAATGTCTGTTTTTAGACTTTGTATTAATGGTATTGTTTAGTTTTAAAAGCTTTTTTTTTTATTCTGTAACAAGTTCCACAAGCAACTTAAGAATAACGCTTTTGATATGTGATATACAATATAAAAAAAAAGTTTTACTAACGTTACTGCGAGAACATTTCTAATAATGTTAAAAAACTTGGATAGAATGTCAGCCAATGTTTTGAAAATGTTTCCTGTTAGCTGGGTTTGAATGAATTAACTGCAATGTGTGTGACAGAGACAATATCAAATGTTTAAATCCATTATTTGAAACAACATAAACTGATGTACTGTGAGTCTTTGGGTCAGAATATGTTTAGTCAGAAAAATGCATCTGGACTTACATGCTGCAAACACACCAGTGGATAGTGTCTGATCATTGAGTGACTGAGTGTGTTGTACTCATGGTCACGGTTCTGAGAGAAAATTACTAGGAAAAAACACAGACTAGCAACTGCAGAAAACAGCTGTTGAAACACACAAAGACACTTCAGAAGCTATATTACTGAGGACCTCTCATAGACATAATGAGTATGATAATGATATTTACCCTACTCTTAAATCAAACCTCACACAAACCTTTTGACCTTCCCAAAGTTAAAGCAAAGAATGATCTCACAAATTTATAGGCACGTCAATTTGTGACATGTTTTTCTATATATGTGGAAATTGTAAAAATTTGACCCTCACTCATATAGTCAGACCTGTACACACAAACATAAACAGAAAAACAATTGTCAGCAAAAGAATGTGAGTGTTATACGTGTGTGAAGACAAACAAACAAAGACAGATGAAGAGAGAGATGTGTGAACCTTTTTTTATGTTAACCTTTGACCCCGTCTCAGACAAGCAGCAAAACCCTAAAATAATAGACAGTAGAGACAGACAGATAATTACACCTTTACTGATTACTACTGTACCAATCCACTACTGTCTGTCTGTCTGTCTGTGTGTGTGTGTGTATACGAGAAAGACAGAAAGAGAGAGAGAGAGAGAGACCCCAGCACTGTGCAACCTAAACAAAATAGTTGTTTTGTTACACTTATTAAAACTCATATATAGTTATAAATACCAAAATCAATGTATATGGTGTATATAGTGAAGAGTTGTAAACCCAGCAGGCAGCCATTTATTTCACATCTTAAAATGATTCACAGCAGTTTATGGCTCATTTGATGAGTATTCTAGAAATCAATTCTGTGCCTTCCCAGCCAACAGGGAACGTTCTCAGAATGTTGACCAACATTCTCTAAAAGTTCTTAAACATTATTAGTACTTTAAAAAGATTTTTTCAAAAACATTAGGTAAACATTATTCCTAAGTTGTCAGGGGAACATTTTTAAAACATTACAGAAGTTTAAAAAAGTTTAAGTAATGTTCTTGTAACCAAGCAATAATGTTAATACAATGTCTAGCCTTTCTAAAATTTTCAAAAAGACATTTTTAATGTTTTTGTTACTTAATAGAAACATATAGGAAACATTCTAACAACTTAAATTTGTTAGCTGGGTTATTATGTGCATAAATATGGCCTGTTCTCTAGAAAGCCCATCTCTTCACATCCTTTCTCTAATGCTTGAGACTGTAAGGAATTCATCCATTCTACATGAGAAACATGAAGGAATGCTGGGCCAGGAAAAGTGTGGCTTAGGAAAACATATAATGCAAATAAGTCTGAATCTCTGTCACAGTTGTCTTTCACTGCCCGCCCTGTTCCTGTAGCTCAACTGGTACAGCATTGCATTATTGGTAGGTTGCGGGTTCGAGTCCCAGGGAACACACATACTGATGAAATGTACACCCTGAAAGCACTGCGAGTTGCTTTGGATAAAAGCGTAAATGTACATACCATTCTAAATTTATCCACAGTATCACAACAGCTGTACTACAGATGTGCCCTAAAAGCAACCAGGTATGTGAGGTGGTCTAAAAAGCCCTCCATCATATTAAATGGATCTGGAGAATGCATATCATTTTAAAACCCTCCAGGTGTTTCCCAGGTCCTGCTGAACAGTCCAGCACAAGCTGATGTCACTGTTTCACGTGCATGTTTGGATTGGGAATTGCCAGTGATTTTGGAACAGGATTTATGGGCATATGATGCGTGCCGAAATAAT
>JAZGTK010001029.1:0-46537 GCA_036877625.1 Ambastaia sidthimunki | reverse complement strand
TATTGTCTGCAACAGCCTCAACAACAGCCAATCAAAATAAAACCTGCTCAGCAACAGTAACAAGCGTTGCCGCGGGCACAATTAAAGACACATACGTCTGCTGTCAGAGTAAATGAACGTAAGAAGTCTGTTTTTTTCTTCTTCGTCTTTCTGTCATTCCTTCCTTGATCTCACTTGAATATACTCTCACATAACCTTTATACGGTAAGCAGATTACTCATGAATTATGCATCTCACATAAAACATCAGCCATTGTTTTTATAGTAACTTTTGTAGCTATGCAAGCTTAATCAATTTCTGTATAACTCATGTCTAAAGTGAATGTGAAAGTTTTTGATGCTATTCTTTACTTATTTCTATACATCACAGAACTCTGCAGTGAAGTTAGTATTTGTATTTTCAGTATTTTACTGACTTTGAACTCCAGGATAAGCTTTAAATAACCCCTGAACAATCCAAAGAAAATCGTCTGTTACCATCATCACAAAGAAAAAGGATATATAGGCAGATATATCACATATTCAGCTCTGAATTGGACCACAGAATGAGTTTAATAAGTTTCCTTCTGTCTCCAGCGAGGGTTTAAGATTGATGTAGGCAGACTGATGTTCTGTCATGCAGTCTTTAAGATGTACTGAGCTTCAGTTTCCATCTCGCAGTAAATTACTGTATGTGTGTATTATTATCTGCCCAGAATGAAGGTCACACACACATATACAGGTAATTACAGAAACATAGATCACTTTAGGACAACTTGCACACTAGAGACTATTAGCTATGTATTTATACTACTAAATATATAATTTACTACTATGCTGGATGTTTACTGTGTTTATCCATTAACTGCTTAGAATGTTCTACAGCAACCACCAAGGAACACCTTAGCAATGCCCTAGCAACATCGCCAACCTCCTTAGCAACTGCATAGCAATGCCCTAGCAACCACCAGAACACTCTAACAACTGCCCAACAACACCCAAGTAACCACCCAGAACACACTGATAACTGGCTAGCAACCACTCAGAACATCTTAGCAACCACCTACATAGCAAGATGTACACCTTTAAACTTCAAATCTCTTCTAAATATTACAACTACACAACTACAAGGTCTATAAGGTTAAAACTAACCTTCAATCTTTCATACATTTCTAGGAAAGCTTTTTAACATTAAAAGTTTGTCTTGAACTTTTCGTGTCTAGCTTGACTTGGTATAATAATGAGTAATCCAAACACTGAGGCACAGCCAGATCCCTCACCCTTGAGCGTTTTCTAAACGTTCTAGTAAATCTTCAGATGTCCTTCAGTCAGAAACAGTAAATAAAAAATAAGACAGAAATGTGAAATGTCTACCTTGACTTATTTCGCTATAATGAAAGAGAACTTTTAAACAAATAACCCAAAACATAGATTTAAATCAGTTTAGGGGTTCAGCTGGTGGAAAGATTGTATGTTGCATATATTTGTGCATATTCATCTGGTTAGTATTTTAATTTTTCTAAAAAGTGTGTGTGTGTGTGTCTGTGTGTGTGTGTGTGTGTGTGTATTTACATGATATTCACAATAAATCACATCTATTTTATGAACATCCTCCTATCAGGTTTTTACTTGCACACTTCCATGTTTGTTATCATGGTGACTTGTGTGAAGAATTTCTACTTCTACATAAGATGTTTGTCATATCACTGCTGGTTGTCTCAGTGATGAGCATCTGTTTGGCATTTTGGAAGAAATGAACAATTTCATTATGTCTCAATTGGACTCTGAGAAAGGAACTTACTGTGTACTTAAACCAGTTTATGTTTTCGGTCTACAGGTTTATACACGGTATGGAAAGTGTTACACATTTAATGGAAACAAGACAACGCCCAAGCGGGTGAGGCAGGGCGGCACAGGAAATGGGCTGGAGCTGATGCTGGACATTGAGCAGGACGAGTATCTGCCCATCTGGAGAGAAACCAGTGAGAAATGTTCCTCAGTTCCTTGATGTGAAACTATTACCGGTACAAACAGATCCTTCAGATGTAAATTTTACCCATGTGATCAACTGTTCTCAGATGAGACGACTCTGGAAGCAGGTATTCGAGTTCAGATCCACAGTCAGGATGAACCCCCATACATCCACCAGCTGGGATTCGGGGTCTCTCCGGGATTCCAAACATTTGTTTCCTGTCAGGAACAGAGGGTAAGTTTACTTGTGATGAAATTCACAATCTTTTCCCACTCGCAAGCCAAAAAGCTGTCGCAGTTCTAATTCAACACCACGTTTGTTCTGAACCCTGAAATGTTAGAAGTTTTGAATTAGGAGCTGAATCAGCCAATCATTTATTTTTTAGAGTGAATGCATTAGCCCGTGTTTCATTTTAGGAAACTAAGTCTGCGTTCGAAACATTAGTACGAGAGCTGTAGGGTACACTCAAGCAGTCGACGAAGCAAACAGACTTTTTCTCTAAACGTCTGGCGTCTTTCTAGCTCACGTACCTGCCACAGCCGTGGGGGAACTGTCGGGCTTCGTCTGAGCCTGTGATCCCAGGATACGACACCTACAGCGTCAGCGCGTGCAGACTGCACTGTGAGAGCACACAGGTGCAGAGAGAGTGTAGCTGCAGGATGGTGCATATGCCAGGTGCGTGTTGTCATAAAAACTGCCTGGATCATTAAGAACAAATATGCCACGTTTGTACTTGTCACACCACTATAGGCTTATCCGTAAACTGCTTTTAATTCTGCATACAGATTGTCAGGTGTTGTCATCCGTGAGATATATCCCATCATGCTTTGCTTTACTGTTCAGAAAGTGGATTTCTAAGAAATGAGAAGTCGCCCGTTTCGGATTTGACTTCTATAAATAATCTACAAGCCCTCATACTGATGTGTTGGTTCAATTTTCTTTACGTCAAATCTGTCTCTACAGGCGACGCTGATATCTGCACACCCAGTAAAATCAAGTGCGTTGACAGGGCGTTAGGTAAGATCACGAGGAACCTCTTTTGAACACGTAACCTCAATCCAGTCACCCTAAATACTGGTGCTGATTTACCAGCTGTGCTTAATTAACATGCTAAGATCTTACATAAGAATCATTAATGGTTTCATTGATTTGAAGTAATTGAGGTTATAAAAGCAATCTAATGCATTTAAAAGGATTGAACAACATTGAGCGTTGAGCGCTGATTGATAAACTACATCACTATTCATTTCAGCCTTTGTTACTGTAAATCGTTTACTAAATATTTCCTGTACTCATTCTACAGCTTCTCTTCAGAAGAGCACCGGTGACTCATGTCCCTGTGAGACTCCATGCAACATGACTCGGTATGGAAAAGAGCTCTCCATGGTCAAAATTCCCAGCAGGGGATCCGCTCGCTACCTTTCTCGCAAATACCAGAAATCTGAGGAATACATCAGGTTGGTCTCGTGCACACACAACATCAAGGGCAAATGTACTGTGATTCTGCTGTTGAACATATTTGTACATTATTGTTTATACCCTCAGAAAGACCAAACGGAAAACAAACCTTTTTTTTTAATAAAAAACAACAGGGATACTTATGGATACCTGCACAGCATTCTTGTCTCACGAATTCTGCCTGCCTTTTCCAATAACCGTAACAGTTTTCCTATTGTACGAATTTCCGGCTCTGTTCTGTCAGTTGTATAATGGGACAAGAAATGTAATTGTGGTCCTCCATTCATTGGCGCAAGAAACGAAAAAAAGATTTTAATAGACTGCTCAAAAATTACATTCGGCAGGTTCCACTAATTATTTTCTTTACCATATTTGGTGCTAATCCTTTTTTTCATAATACAAATAATAATGGGCTCATTCTGATATTGCTGGCCTGCAGGGAATTAAACCCTTTCATCATAACATCTTCTATTACTGAATTTGCAGAGACAACTTTCTCATCTTGGATATTTTCTTTGAGGCTCTTAACTATGAGACAATAGAACAGAAGAAAGCGTACGACATCGCTGGGCTGTTGGGTAGGTTTGTAATCACATTGTAATCAACCATTTATATTAATTATTCATACAATTCTCAGAGGCAGAACAAATTCGCCTTCTCCGAAAAGTATTGTGGATATTTATAAATATGATACAAACACTATTTAGCATCTGTGAATAAATTTGTTGTCTGTGACACCGTCTGTGATTTTTCTCTCTATTTTATGACTTGGTTTCCATTTCTAGGAGATATTGGTGGACAGATGGGGCTGTTTATTGGGGCCAGTATTCTAACTATACTGGAAATACTTGACTATATCTATGAGGTATTTTGGTAACACTTATTTTACTTTATTATGAAAAGACATACAGACTTTCAAACTTGTGATCTTTACATCTGTAGGTCGTCAAAAATAAAATGAAGAGACTCTTGAAACCAAACGCGAGTCAGAAACAACAGAACCAACTGAACTTGATCCAAGAACAGATTCAGAGAACGAAGAACCTTCGAGAACAAAATCTGAGAGCCCAGCTGACTGCAGGAACTGTAGCCACTGTCGGATTTGAAGAAGTCAAAGTCAAGGTAAGTCAGAGAAAAAAATTAAACAATGACTTACAGTACTAAACATATTTTTGTACATTGTACATAATAACTGATGTTCTGTGTGTTGTGTGTGTCTGCAGGCAGCTAATGATGTCTCAGTGGTTCAACCACACAGTGCGCATCCAACTTCAATATTACCAAACCATCACAACGCACAGCCAGAGATACAGCAGGACTTCGCTTGCTAAGGGATGTCTGTTCCTCCCAGTCTTTATTTTTTCATATCATTGAACTTGAAATTGGACTCCCGAATGGACGTTCTACACCTGAAATATATGTTTAGTTTCTTTTTCACTAATAAAAGCTACAGCCAAAGTCTGATCCAGGACCTCATGTAAAAACATTTACAATGTATCCGAGCAAACTGTCCTCATTGTTCCAAGTCAACTCCAGATGAAAAAACACAATGTATCTCAACTGCGTGAGATTTCCATTTCTGTTTTTTTGTATCGTGTCCATTTAGGTCAAGTTATTTTTCGTCTGGGCAGACCTAGCCCGGATTTTCAGACCACTGTCAAAATTCCAAGTTCACACATAAATGACCTAATTTCCAAATCTAATTCCAACTTTCCCTTTCAACAGGAACTGAATGAAAGTCATAAGGTCAAACAGAGAGTCGGTGCGAATGCGCAAATGTTAAGTGCAGCTAAAGGTGGTTTCTGTGCAATTCTTCTGTGGTAATGTACTGTACAGTGCTTGCACCATTTCACCTCTTTCATTTCTTACGAACATAATGAGACTTCTCTGGAGGAGAACAGCTCAAATATGCCACTCGTCTCTTTGTGAGTAGGTGTTATGTTCTGTTTAGTCTTATGTAACTTTTGAATTGTGCTGTAGTTCTTATAATGGACCTGTCTGTGTCTGGGTTTAAAACACCACACTAGAGCACAATGTTGCTAAAAACCTGTCAAGGTAAAAAGAAAATAAAACGCTTTGTTAAATAATCCTTTTTGTATGAAACTGAGCATTTAAATATGAGAGATTTTATTTTGTATTCAAATACAAGCACGTTCAAATACAAACAGATACATGAAAAAATGTAATAATATAGTATTTGCTTAATGTCCTTTATCTTCATATCATTCTTGTGACAAATCTGACTGAGAAAATTCAGCCTGGAACTTGAACACAGTAATAAAGAAATCTGTCAAAGTAAAACATTAATACATACAGTATGTATATATAATGTATGTACACACACACGTATGTATGTATTTATGCATGTCTTCAATAATGTATTGGCAACTTGTCATAAGCCAGATCCTTTTGAATGAGAATGGTAAATACATGCAAAATGCGTTGAAAGAAAAAAGGTTTTATTGCCATCTAGTGGACAAAACACTACAACAATATTGTCTTGTTTCGTCATGAACTACAGTCTGTCTAAACTTATAATAAAAATATAATATAAGCTAAACTTATATATAATATAATATATATTATAAGTAAATTATATATATATAATACAAGCTAAACGTATAATAATAACAAACCCCAACTCCAGTCTGGTGGCTGTACAATAAAGGACATTCAAGGACAGAGTTATCATATTCATGCAATTTAGGAACAAAAATATTGTCAATATGTCAAAAATTGTCCGAATGGGTTATGATTACACACAATAATTTACCCTCACTTACACTGACAGATTTACAACCAAAATCAAATAAGAGTCTCTGAAGAACATCTCTCAAGTGACCAGTTCTGTTAGCAGCAGCATGGTGTCTACTGTAAACATCTACTGTAAACATCTACTGTAAACATCTACTGTAATCTCATTACAACATGTGAGAACTCAACACAGGTACTCTGTTCACAGCCCTTTTTGCTAAACAAAATAMAGAAAAACAAACAACCAAACCGACAAAGTACCAAAACATCGGAAAGCATATAACATTATAAACACATGTACTTGGATTTATGTGCAAAACAATAAACAGGATTTTTGTTCATTTTATAGGTTGGTTGCATAGTTGAGATGCATTTCACTGGGAAGGAGCAGATTTAAAGGCACGGATTTGTACGTGGACAGTATAGTTATGTTTCCCCAGACAGCCACAGCTAGCGGGGAAAAGGAAGTGTGGGTGGAAGTCTGGAATGCATTTCTGGATTGGGTGGATTCAAAGATGGGTGGATTCAAACATAGGTGGATTCAAAGAACTGAAACAATGCAAAATCATTTGTGAAAATAGTTTTAAACAATTGCCCTTTCTGAACTGTCCGGTTTTGCTGTAATAGTTTATCTGCTGTTCCCTCCACTGCTGCCACAATAAAAGATGCCAAACAAGTCCTTTCACCATCATTACTGAAAAAATATATTCGCATTCATATTTTCAGCTCCAAAAGTAATTCATCCCAAGCGAGGCAGTTGCATGAGAAATGCCTGAAAGATTGTGTATCATTGAAAGATCATTGACTGTAGTCAGATGTGTTACGTCGTGACTGTACCTCAGATGCTATCAACAGCCTCTCTGTTTACACAGGTGTGAGTGTGACCCAAATGGCCCCAATATATAGAACAACAAAGTGTGATCAAAGGTTTCTGTTAGGTCACCATCAGGGTTAGATCCCATGGGGGATTTGGCTGTGGCACATTTGTTACCAGGTGAAACGGTCTGTTGACACAGACAGTAGATTGGGTTAAGAATCTAAAAGGTTTGCACATCAACAAGGACTGGAAGAAGTATTCTACACTACCTTCATTAGACTCTTTTCCCCACATACACTTGGTCATCTGTATGTCTTTTATGTATTAGAAGCATTTTAATACATTGGCTGGACATCCAACAACTGCTCAGCCAAATACAAGAAACATGCCACAATGCAAAAGTTTCTTTAAAAGAACAGGTTAAAGGAGAGATTAAGGTCAGATACAGTGAAAGAACAGTTAGAGAATGTTTTTAGTGCATTAACAGTTGTAATTCAAGTGCTAATGGAAAAGGTGTGTCTAAACATTTCTTGAAGGTACATGTCTAAGAAAATTTCTCATTAAAGCATTTCTCTTTGGATTTAGTAAGATTCTGAATCCAAAATAAGCAACATCCCAGAACCCCTTCTCAATTAAACACAGCTAGTAGCCGAAGACTAATCAGAAGTCTTTTACTAGAGAACTGATTGAAATATGTTGAATGTAAGTCACCACTGTTTGGGTAGCTTCTCAGGTGCTGTTGCTTTGCTCTTGTTCAAATATTAACATGGCCAGCTGGGAACGTGACCCCCGACCCTCCATAGTGCTCTGGAGACATCGGTGGAACAAATCCTCATTTAGCCGCGGGTCACAAGTCCGGTTGCGGTACGCCTGATGCAAAGCAGGCTCTACAGCACGGAATACGTGCAGTCCCGAATACTGCACAAACATGTCATAAAGGTCAAGGTTTTCCAGGAGCTCCTCGTTCTCCTGCAAATCCGCAGGCATCCGTGTGCGGGAGGACATGTAGTCGGAGTTGTAGAAGCATGCCTCCTCAAAGGTGTAGCGGTCAAAATGACCTGCCTCCCTGTCCAGGTCGGGGGAAGCAGGGGGCGTCTGGTCCGGATAAGCAACACGGGGGTCAAAATCTTGGAAATGGATGGGAAAGAATGCCTGCCAGCCACTGATGGCATTCATTCGGCAGCGATTGAGGAACTCCAAGTTGAGAACTGTGTCAGCTGTGACGAGGAGGAAAAGCGTGTCTACCGGGTGCTTCCTGGAAACAATGTCCAGGATGTGCAAGATACCAGTACTCTCGGTTTTGATGCTTATCCAGGACACCTTTACGATGGGATATCTGTGCTCAACAGCGGCGACCTTAGCTTTGACTTGTGCGAAAACATCGTTTGTGCTCACTTTTTGAGCTTCGGCAGGATCGTAGATGAAGAGGAAGTTCAGAACTGCATTCTCACCGGTCTCAAACACGCCGGAGGAACAATGATCCAGGAAGCGCAACGCTGCGTGCGACTCATAACTGGCGAGGGGAAGGAGAATGTGCACTCGCGTTCCCTCAGTGACGTAAGGCATGGGGATAATCTCCACTTGGCTGAGGGGTCTCACGAGGTGCACACGGCGCATAATAGATTTCTGATGGCCAGACTCAGTTGTGGCCTGGAACTGCAGGTCCAGGGTGTACTCCATCCCTCGCATGTGGTCAAAGCGTCGGTAACCATTCACCAGGTGTGGAGCGCTCAGCTGTACAACAGGGTTGTATTTTTTATTGAGTTCTGCGACGGCCACCTCGATGACGTCGGACACATCGTCTCGATCAGCACCACTGAGTTGACACTTTGGGGCACCATCCACGCAGGAGAAAAGGTGCTCTTCTGTAAAATAGTCCCAACGCAGTACCTCAAAGCGGCTTTTGGGCTGAAATGGAGGTGGGATGCCGATGGGCCACAAAGCACTTCTGTTTCCATCCACTGCCACTTCACTGATGTTCTTTATCTCTGACTATTGAGCGAAATTTATAAAAACATAAAAAGTTAAGAAAAATAGCAGTGATAATAATAATAAAACCTATGACACTATAAATAAATAAAATTATATATTAGGGCTGCATAATTAATCGTGATTTCTTCTGTTGGAATATTTGATGCTGCATCTATGGAGCAAAGAAACTGTTTTTGCAGAATCATAATTAATAATAATGATTTAATTTTTACTAAATAACTGTGATTATCATTTTAACCATGCAGCCCTATTCCATTTGATAAAATGCACACGTCAAACATTCATAATGTCAACAATATAATAATGTCACAAATCTTAAATATTAAGTGCTACATATAGTAGCAGTATACTATATATGCACATGCATTGTATACATTAATGAAGAATGTATATGTTCTAACCTGCAGTTTCTCAATCTCCTCATAGGTCTTCTGCAGTTCTATTTCTGAGAATCGTTTGTGAAGGCGGTACATACGTTCTGCACTGGTTACAGGATGTACAGTAAGAGCATTCTGAAATCCATCATCCCCCACTGTGTGAAGGTCCATATTATTTTCCATTGAAAGATAATTATAATTCAGCCCCTGTAAACCAAGATTAGATCTGTTAGTTGAAATATTATTTTCAATATATTAAATAAAATGTTACTTAAATATATTTTTATAATTACACTTTTTATGTTTTAAACATGCATCATTAACATTTGGCACTAATAAAAAAATGTGCCCCTCATTGTTTGGCTGACAGCACCTCAGGGTTAACTCTGGTCAGCGGACCCCTGCAATTCTTGCAGTAATGCTGTTTAATGTCTTGTTGTAATCACGCTAATTAACTTCACAGATCTCAGCAGGTCTGCAGCTGGCCTGCCGAGAGCAGGAAGTCATTTACTTAGTGGCTCAGCAGTGGTAGAAGTTTATCATGCAGTAATCTTGCCGTTTGATGGTCACTTGCTTCATGTTGGATCCAAACAGCATGTAAAAGTCTGTGTGAAGCACTGATGTTTTATGTTCAGGTCACCGCGTTTACTTCACTTTCCAAACCATCTGCAAGCCATTCTAATGATATGTTGCCTCTCCATGAGACTCACTTAATAAGAGTCAGTGATTCTGGTTACTTTCTGGGTTTGGACCTTTGAACCAAAAGCGTTCTTTTATCTGTGCTGCCCTTCCAATAAACATCAAACTGCAAGTTACTTGACTAGTTATTTTCATAATGTAGATGACATTTTAATTCTAAGCAAGTGCTGTAAGAACAAACTACAAACACTCCATTCCAGCATCAACACACCCATGACGTAAAATTAAAAACTGAAAACACAAATCAAACCTGATTGTACCTTTGTGAACTGAGGTGAAGACTGTTTTAAGCAATCTATTGTTTATTGACTACCAATCTATTGTACTTGCTCAGTAACTGATTTCTGTTCATTTTAACCAAAGAAAAAAACTCAGATTACAGCTTTAATGAATTAAAGAAATAACTAGAGTACTAAATTCACTAGATGTATTTAAGATGATGTATTTTGTATGTGGCTGTAGGCAAAATATCTGAAACTTGCAACAGTCCCTTAACATACTACCAACCATGTCTGATTCTGTATTTGAATGTCATTGCTTATCACGCTCATATTATGATATATTAACAAACACACACACTATTCTATGCTGCCGATGGTGCGGATTACATGAAAATGTGTTTTGAACATATACTGAACATTTTAACATGACTGTGAGCTTGTTGGAATGTGTAAGCGGTCCTGTCTCTGAGCTTGAAAAATACTGTGAACTATTGATCATTTGAGCCCCCTGTCCCTCAATATGAAACAGCGCACCCTCTCAATGAATCACGGACTCAGGGGTAATGTGGTTTCCTGTCAAAACTAGAGACCCTGGGTGAAAAATATAGTCATTTGTGACCAGCATAAACATTGGCAACTTAGGGAAACCAGCTACGTGAAAAGTTTACTTTATCAACACAAGCCTGTTTTTAGAGCTTGCCAGGATGATCTGTACATAGCTGAGGCCCTGAAGCCCCCCATTCCCCCCACAGCTCATTTAAACATGCAGCTCTCTCAGCCGCATTTGCCCTGAGATAGATCTTATTTTAACCCATGGCCAGTATGAATCTCATGATGTCAGAAATGTAATAACATTACTGATAAATGGCCATATGCAGAAATGACCCTGTAGAAAAGGGGTTGAACAATACAGTTGTTCAGCCAAGATAGTTACAGTCACCTTCTGTCACTGTGAAATTTACATTCACACATTTGGCAGATGCTTTTATCCAAAGCAACTGTTGCACTGGACGGCACTTTTTTCTTTCATTTTATATGTTCCCTGAGAAATTGAACCCATGACCTTGGTGTTGCAAGTGCTGTGCTATCAGTTGAGCTAAAGGAACACTTCTATTAAACCTACAGTATATGGACTGATATAAAAGCTTGGAAATGTGTAGGGAAAGAAAGAAACTAGTTTGGGAAAATGGATGAGCGATGGAAAAGAAATATGAAAATGTGCCATTTTAATTATTGGATTTGGCAAATCTAAAATAACTCATTGTTAATTCAAAGTGCTCACATCAATATTGCATAAAAGGTATAAACCAAACTAATTATTACCCCTACCTCATATTCCTCCACACAGCTGGTGCCGGTATAATCAATGATACAGCGACCCAGCCACTCATCAGGTCTGATACTTATGATATCCGTCCTACAATGGTCCAAGAAAGGCTGGAGCTTCAGAAGTAGTGCACGGGACAGAAGAAATCCTGGTCCACCGTGGCAGTACCGCCCTGGTGTCTCACCTCCAATGAACTCTCCTGGGTGGCCCATATAAAGCTGAAGGTCCACACTGAGGTGGCTCACTAGAGTCTTCAGCCTTTCAGGTTGGGTGTAGGTGTCATCCTGAGCAAGGTAGAACCAGTCATACTCAGCAACGTGGTGTTCTAGAAGATATCGGATAGATTGGAACATGTTTGGAACTGGACGCTCGTCACCATGGGCAACCACAAGCATTCCATGAGGAAGTTTACGGTTGCGGGTGCCTGTAAAGAAAACGAGGCGACCATCGAGGTGGTGGTTGATGGTCCGGTTGACGGCCACAGCTAATGTGCTCAGGGTGGTTTTGGAGGTAAATACTGAAACAAAGAGGCGCTCACGAATTCCAAGCTCTGTGCTTGCATACCTGGGTCTGAGGAAGAAAGATACATGAAACATAAATCATAGCAAGGAAGTCACAAGCACAGTTGGGTTTGCATTAGATAGTAAACCAACCCAGCAAATTTTTTCCACACATATCTAACAAGTTTATGTGGTTGAAAGTAAGAAGCTTGTGCTGCATGTTAATATAAGACAAGAGCAACTTTTTTTGTCAATTATTTTCCCCCATTTTCATTTTAAGAAAATCACCCAATGTAGTTCCTGTGACATTAGGAACAATTGTTTTATGTTTGTTGTAGTGGGGGCCTGGAAGTGTATGTTGGTAATATAGGTAAATATATGTAAATATATATTAAATAAATATAAATAAATATATGTATAGGACTTTTTATTAAAGAAAAGTCAGAAGTTAGCCTTAGATGTCTGTACCTCACAAGAACACTTGACATACAGTATATAGAATATGCTGGACTACCTAATACTGGTTTTGTCCATTTTGACAGTGACAGTCACTATGAATTTTGAAGAGTTTTAAAAAAATTGCCTTATGCCCTTAATGGGAAAAAAAAAGCATATGGGTTTAAAACAACACGAGAGTCAGTAAAGTATCTAAAAAGTTCAAAAACGGCAGATGCTTTAAAATGTTCTACACTCTCACAAACATCACTGTCCACATTTTGATTTAAAATGAAACTGTGATAAATAAGTACTTCACTGATTTTAATCTTATACAAATGTTATTGTTTAGTTATTGTGTTATTGTCAACTCTATAAAACTGTGGCCAAGCACCACTGTGAAAAAATACAGAACAAATATAGCTTCTGACACTAACTGTAGCCTAAAACAATGTGTTCAATAAGAGCCTCAGAGATGTTTTGTTTATAAGTGTGCTGTGGGTGTTGTGAACATGTTGACTGTAATTCAGATTACTGGTAATCTGATTTGTGATTCACACCCTGATGACATCACTAGGGTGCATCAGATCCTGAGGGCAGGGATCAAAATCACTTTCTTTGAAGTGTATTTACTACCCTGAAAAACTTGTTCACGTCCACAAAGCTCTGCTTCTTTGTCACTCTTTACAAATGTACAGAAAATAAAACAAACCTTGGAACTTTTAATAATAAACCAGCCAAACTCTTTCAATAAACCTCCACACATGATTAAAAAAGGAAGGAAACCCTGTATACTGAGGTTTTTAAAATAAATATATAAATAAATATTGTAACCATGGTAACACTGTTTCTGCTAAATCTGAATCCTTAGGTCTCCAGTTTGCACAGCACTTACAATCTTTAATGCATGCTTACAACAGCCTAAATCTAACTGACTCTGCTTAGAATAAGCCGGGCTATGTATAAACCAACCATCCCACACCTACCTGAAAACTTTTTTTGGAGGATCTTGTTGGGAAGGCTTGTTGTTGTAAGGCACTATTCTGGGCTCAAACTCCCCTCCGATGTTTCCGTTGTCAGTGGTGCCAGTGGATATCGAACTAGGTTTACGAGCCCCTTTCAAGCTCCCGGGTTGCGCTACGAGCATCTCGTCGGTGGCACCTATCCAGTCCGAATCGCAGGACTCATCCACCCAGGTGACGCTCAGCAGACTCAGAGTGAAGCCCAGAGAGATGCCCACAATAATCGGCCCGGTCGGCCTGATGAGGGACATCAACATTGAAATTCTCATGTTTTCAGTCGGCGCCACTATAAAGCGTATTGTCCGCTCCTTTGCTGCGGAAAACGTGAGATGTATGTGGCTGAAGAAACTCAATAACGCAGCTCTCTCATATAAAGCGAGACGTGACCGCTTTCTGACGTGTCAGCGCTGCAGACTCCGCCCCTTTACGAACCAGACGTCAGTCAAGGCGAAATCCGAAAGGCAGATTCCTGCTATTGGATGGATGAATGCACGGAGGCGGTGGCATCTGCAAAACCACAACTAGGGCAACTCCAACCTATTATTAACGCTAGCTATAATTTAGGGGTAAAAGTGAATTTGATCGTTTGCCTTAGGATATTGCGAGGAAACCACGTTTGATTTAAGAAGTTTATCATCTCTTTTTGTCACACTAGAGGGCGATCATGTTGTTGGAGACATTGCATTTGTAAATGTGTGTACCAACGGGTAAATAACAAGGTGTATGAAGACTGGTAAATACTGGCAAAAAGTGCAATGTGTAAATATAATAATTTAGCAGAGGAAAGGCTGTAAAGAAAATAACTATACTACAGTCAGAGTTTAAACAGGCACACACGGTGCTATATGCACAAAATCACAGCTCAGTTCTGACTCCTCTCTGTCATTCTGTCCTTCCCTGGAGCGTCACATCTGTTCCCGCACTGCCTGCCTGCAGTCACCGTGAGGAGGAAAGTGTCTCCTCAGAGCTATGATGTGGTGTTTTCCCATGGTTATTAGAGAGAAGACATTTTTGTTTTACATGTGGTTATTATAGCACAATAAATATAGTGACAGTAGGGTTGTTATTATTTTATTTGTTTAAAGTAAGGCGGAGTGTAAAGTGTGTCACCATGAGTAATTTTACCTTTGACTTTACTCTGCTATCGTTGGTTAAACATCATTATAGGATTTAATAGTTTAACATATGTTGAACTTTATCAAACATTATTACTACAGTATTAAATATACAAATGTGAGGGCAGAAAATTATTTTGAATCATGTAATAGTTGCATTCTTCCACTAGGTGGTAGTGATGATCAGTATTTTATTGTACGGAGCCCCCTGGGATTACTCTTGATAGGTACTAAGTATAACAAAATAATGTTTAGAAGAAAGGTTTTTAAGTGCCATTTGTAAAAGTGCAAAAATAGTACGTTTCAGACTGTAAACACAAGCACATAATGAAAGAGATAAATTAGAAATTTGCATGTGGTCATTTTTAAATTAAATGTGACTTTTAAAAGCTCTAGATCCTATTTAGAAGTATGATTGTTCTGAGAAAGGAGTGGACCAACTGAAAAATTGTAGACAGATGATTATTAACATCAATTATACTGTTTTCAGTTTTTCAACCAAATAAATCTGTTTATTAATGAGAGAAACAGGCAAAATCTGAAGGTCAGAGACTTTACAGAGATGATTGTCCAGCCCTACAGTTGTTGTATTCATAGTAAACCATCATAGTGTAGCGGCCCCGAGCCAAGCATTGTCCATTCACATCACACAGTTTTCATCTGAACACTGAGGCTGTTTACTGTCTCCGGGATAAACGCAAGGAATGTATGTCAGAGTTTACTAAATAATGTCACTATGTCACCGCCCCCTGTGGAAAGCCCAGATCACATGACCGTACAGGCCTCTGCCTCTTCAACACACCCACTGTTATTTCCAGGACTCTGAAAAGACGTAGCAACATAGAGGATTTTATTGTGGACTTCCTTCCTGAGAATTTAATATGGCAAATTGCAGTAATGCAGTATAAAAGAAAAAATGTATAGCAAATTGTATTATTATTGAGTATTATTGAATGTTATTTATAATAGTGTTTCATTACAACCAATCACATATATTTTGAAGCAAAAGACATTGATGCATCACCCATAGACTGCAACACACAACAAGTTTTCACTGGCTTTCACTTAATTTAGGCATCTTGAATTCATTCATAAGTGTTGTTATCTGACTTTAATTTTTGCAGATCTAATCTATTTCATAATATCTTTCTGTTTATTTACATTTAAATGTGATTGTTGTGACAGTACACAATGTTAGAAGAGATGTATCTGTTATGAGTTTCTGAAACTAGAATGCGTGTGTGTGTGTGTGTGTGTGTGTGTGTGTGTGCTACAATTGTACTACAAGCTAACAGCTTTTCTGTAACTTTCTTAGCTCCAAACATTTTTATGTTTTACAATAAAGGAATGACAGATGTATATCATAATCAGCCAAGAGGAGCTGTTTTTTGTTTACAGTTTTTATTATAAAAAAGCTTTTAAACAATAAGATGACACAGCAGAGTCCATCTGAGTTCTTCTCTGCTCCTAAAGACTGTTAAGAGTTATTGAGATTTGGCACATGCTTTCGAATTTCATTCTGTTTGGCTTGTAAATTGTCTAACAGACAAATGCTGGCTGATAGCGCAGGATACTGATATAGCTGTAGGGCCACGATCATCGCCAAGGTCAACACAAGCAAGAGAACACTTTATGAAAAACATATCAAAAACGACAGCTGGACATCATAACACTAATTTAAATTTAAGGCCTGATGAAACCGAGAAATAAAACGAAAACAAAACGAGACGAGTTTTCTGGTTGACATAAATCCATGGGAATAATTTCAGGTTCCAAAGCAAATAAGGGCTTCGGGGTTTGACATAAAACTAAATGAGTGTCAGGTAGAGTTTCTGCACTGTTTGTTTACAACTCCTGAACTTTATGATTTGACAGGGATGTCTCTGGCATTACGTCAACAGAGGTGGAATGCGCGCGTGCCAATAGATGATAATAAGATACGATAGACTCCCAGTTTAGAAGTGACTTACGCGCGCACTGGCAGCGTGCGTATGCGGTTTTGATATCAATTGTTTTGTCCCACCAAATAACTGGATCTTAATCGGATTAAATAGGTTAAAGGCGATTGTTCATTTGTTCTCTGTTTTTGCACATCTTAGAATTGTTTTGTTGCAGATTTGACATTTCAATCGCCGCGTAAAAGCGCTTTAATGCTGTTCTCAGTCATCGCTGGATATGACGCCAATTCAAAGGTTCGCAGACAAATCACGGACACCTCGGTGGGACAGTTTCAGGTAGATTTGACCTATCGTCTGTGGATATAAATCCCTGGATGATGAACTCGAAAAAACACATCCTCTTGGTTCTTATTATCCTATACACGGCCCTTACACTTCTACTACGCAGGTAAGCTGTTAATGTTTCTTTTTTTATATTAAGGTTCTGCAAAAATAATGTTCTCTAGGTAATAATGCAACATCAAGTTATAAACGAGAGAAAGCCAGTTTCTATTGAAACTCAAATTTTACAAGGCTGCCAGGCTATAGAGGTGATTACATCTTGCTACAACAAGCGTAAGAATTTATGACTTTGTAGCAGGTTTAACAGGCATTTTTAAGTAATAAAAAACAAAGAAAGATGTGAAAAAACTGGTTTGTGAAAGGCGCATTTTTAAGAAGGTGGGTACGGCTCATGCGTGAAAAGTTCTTTTTCCTAAGGGATCAAAGAAGGAGAGAAAGAGACAAATGGGAGGGCGAAAACTAATGTTCAGGAATTCACATATTGGGCTCGAGGCTATCTGTTATCAAAAACGAAATCTCATCCTGGCATATTTATGATTTGGAGCTGAACAATGCTTTGCTCAGCTTTTGTCGAATCAAAAACACATTATAGTTGATACTGTATATCATAGTTCTCCAAACTAAGGGCACATATAGATCAATTTTATATATAGCTGCTTATAATAACAATACTTTTTAATCATGAGTACTTATCATTTCATTTGTTTTCCTTGTACAGTATTAAACTAGCGGTTGTCTTGCAATCTGTGAGGGTGTTTTGTGCAGGAACATGCATGTATTTACTTCCATGTGCCTGTTTCTCTTGCACAACAGTGTGAATGGCAACCCTCTAGTGATGGACCCCAACAGTATCTGCCGCAGGACTAGAGCTCTTTTAGGCAGACATGCTGACCTGTGCCAGTCTCAGCCTGAGATCATTCAGGAAGTAGCAAAAGGTGCCAGGCTGGGCATGCGCGAATGCCAACATCAGTTCTACAATCATCGCTGGAACTGCACCAGCCAGGGCAAAAACCTGGCCAAAATCCTGCAACAAGGTGAGTACCTCCTGACATCCATTTACACAGTTGAAACTCGATTGGTATTTAAAGTGGATGAAATAAAGTCCTTAAATTTCCTTCCCTCTCAGCCGTTTTAGCTAATTTAAACTGGCTTTGTTAAACAAAATTGATTCCTTAAGTAACGTCTATTTTATGTCATTTGCATAATAAGATTTCCTGTATTTTTTAAATCTCCCCATGAGTCATCATTTCCTAGAACATCACTACAAAGCTCTCAACAAGTAGAAGATGCAGTAAGAGCAATAGGCAGACTAATTTCCCAGTAATCAGATCTTCCTTTTCCCAGAAAGACAGTGTGTTTTTGTTTCTTTGGCTGGCTCTTTATGACACGTCTAACAATGCTTGGCCTGCACTGAGTTTAGTCATTACTTAGTCACGCTTCTGTCTAGCATGTTTGTTTGTTAAAGTCGTGTAAAGTTTATTTAGGCATCTAACTTTAACAATATGTAGTTACTCGTGTGGCCATTAGAGGGCAATATTGCTCAATTAATTTGACCCGAGGCCTATTTACTTGAAATCCATTTAACTTTTGGAACGTAAAAAACGGAGTCTTTGCTTTTATTAGTTAGCTTGTAATTTGTAGTGCATGTGTCTAAATGACACCTGATATAAGACTTCTCAAGAAATTTCATCTGTCATAATTACATATTTTTATACTCAAATGTGACAAGCTAAAGCTCAGTAATTTGTCAGTTGGGATTGTGTACTTGTAAATTTGATGCCAAGAATGCGTGTGTCTTGGAGGAATCTTTAACAGTAATAGGGAAAAAATGTTCTTTTGGCAGTTCAAGGTGTATATAAGCAGGTCTGGACAACAGAGATGTTTGAGGAATGTGAATCTGAAAAATGGGTTGTTGTTAATGTGTCAGATATTTAGAATTGATGGGAAGGATCTAAACTGAAAGAAATATCCAGATACAGAGATTATGACCACACGTGAGTTGATCTCCAGACAAAGTACTTTTATAATCTTTTGTTTGTAGCCAGACTGTAGATTGTTTTTAAATAACGTCCTATGAATTGTACCCTAGATATCCGGGAAACAGCGTTTGTGTATGCCATCACAGCTGCTGGGGTAATGCATGCAGTAACACAAGCCTGCAGCCAGGGAGCGCTGCCACAGTGCGGCTGTGTGACCCTTCAGGGTTCCTCTGAAACTCATCATGACACCCCAGCAGTGGAGGTGTCCAACCAGACTTCACCTGCTGGCCACTGGGAATGGGGGGGCTGTGGAGATGATGTGGACTTTGGCTATGCAAAGTCTCATCTTTTCATGGATGCCATGAAGAGAAAAGGCAAAAGTGACATCAGGACTCTTATAGACCTGCACAACAATGAGGCAGGAAGGCAGGTAAATAAATTAATAATATAGTATACATGTCTATTATAATATGTATTGCTATAATAAATTTGTGTTGCTATTATATAATGTACTGTATATATTATCATGCAGAAATGTGTTGCTTGTCAGAAAATCTGTGATGATTCTCATAAGTGAGCAAAACATTAAGAGTTCAGACATTTTTACTTTTCTTAATTTACACACATTTTGAAAACTGGCCAACAAGATCATGCTTAGGCAAATTTTGTACAGATAACAAGCTAATTTATAAGATAAACTATAACACCAATTTATTTAAAAGAAGTTTGTGTAAATGTCTACTTAACTGTAACAAGTTTATTTTCATGATGGATATCTGAGCAAACTTAAACTCCTCTGCTCTCAAATTTAAAGGAATGATGAATTACACAAGAGATGAACAAATAATCAAAAATGTGCATTAGAAGGGGCCGATTGTTGTGACAGTTATTTATGGCTTTTCTCCTGTATACAGGCCGTACGGACACAGATGCGCACAGAGTGTAAATGTCACGGCCTTTCTGGTTCCTGCACTCTTCGTAGCTGCTGGAGGAAGATGCCTCTCTTCCGTCAGGTCGGCGACCACCTCATGCAGAGTTTTTATACAGCCATCCATGTGATGGGAGGGAACGATGGTAAATCCCTTGTTTCCATCAATCCGGGCGCTCCACCCCTAGATGCTAACGTCCTCATCTATTCAGCTGAGTCACCTGACTTCTGCCAGGCCAATCAGAGGACCGGTGCAGAGGGCACACAGGGTCGTGTGTGCAATAGCACAGAGACAGGGCCGGGAGGCTGTGATAACCTGTGCTGTGATAGAGGATTTGCAGACTACGCTGTGGAATATGAAGAAAACTGCCTGTGTCAGTTTCACTGGTGCTGTGTTGTTCGGTGCCAGAGATGTTTTATGAGAAAGGACGTCAGCATCTGCTTGTGAGGCCCACCTAAAGCGGGGGTGTCCAGTCCTGCCTCTGACCTTCTGAACTGAGTTTAGTTCCAACCCTAATCTCAACTAAACACATCTGGACATCTGGAAAACTACAGGAGGGTAGGAGGGTTTTATTAGGGTTGAAAATTGCAGGACAGGCAGGAACAAGACTGGGCACCCTGACTTTAAATGATCAAACAAAAGAACTGTGGCACAATGGATCTGAGTTGGAAAAGCATGCACATATGAACTTCCTCTTTGCATACTGAAGAAGTGGCATATGAAAACAGGTGTTTACCTTCTCTTGCTCATATGATTGATGATCCATTGGTTACTGCAAGCAATACTGAGCAAATCACTTGAGAACTGGGGCTTGTCTGACTGATTTTGTCATACTGTCACCTGCGGGTGTATTTCCCCTGTTGAAAAAAGTGAGTGCCTAAAGTGGGATTCGAGTTGTCCTCCCAATTTGTTTAAAAAGTCTAAAAACCAGTCTTGGAATTAGAATGAAACGAAAGACAAAATCATAATTGAACTCAGAACTATGTGGCCATTTTCATGGTCCTGGAAGGTAAACACAAACAGTACTGTCCAAGGTGCTGAACTGCTGACTGATTGTTGCTTTTCAGGATACAGCATAACTTGTTGATACAAATGTTATTTCAAGCAATTCAACATTTGCACCTGCATATATTTTAAATCAGTGATGGGGAACCTTGTTTCTGGAGGTCCAGTGTCCTGCAGAGTTTATCTCCAACACTAATTAAACACACTTGAACCAGCTAACCAGAAATACTAGAAGATTACAGGCAGGTGAGTTTTATCAGGGTTGGAGCTAAACTCTGGACATTGGACCTCCAGGAACAAGGTTTCTCATCCCTGTTTTAAATCATCTCAATGTATTTTTTGCAGACAAGGAAATGCTCTAAACTGTATAACAGTGGCTTTGCTCACAGTGCTAATGTTATATGAGTGCGTGCTTTAGATAATGCTTGTCTACAAATGAATGTCCACAAGATGGAGCATAACTGTGGCTTTTCAAGGCTGCAAATGTCTAATGGACCTGTACCACCAAGGGATTAAATGACCCTCTAATTGTGAAGTCATATTTAATAAAGCAGGGTGGGTGATGTCATTCATTGAAATTAATGTTATGAACCGTCATTGTGAAATACAATTAATTGTTTTTTTTTCTATTGCATAATTCTTGGTCTGTGTCTTTCTCTTTCCATTGAAACCCCTATATGTGGGTGTAAAATAGACTAACAGTGTTATGGGTCTTTGCTTTCATCTGTTTTCACTGTCAGGTCGTGTCAAACATTTTATAATTATGAGGTACCTTCTTTTCTATTGAGCAAACTCCAAAAATACACTCTGAACCCCTTGATAAAAATAGACATCTGAAAGAGACTGTCTAACCCACATACACACTCATAAAATATGTGGACAAATGTTTTATAAGCTCATCTGGTTGGTGAAACCAGCCATCAGTTCTTACACATCGCATCAGGATTGGCAGATGGTGGAGGCTTATCCCGGTTTACAGGTCTGTACCTTTAGGTTTTTTTGCCCGGCTACACATTACAAGTCCTGCCCATTGCTCCCGCTGTCTGAGGCTGCGCATGCAGAAGGAGTGGCGGAGAACGCGCACTGAAGCAAGCGTGGCTTATTAAATACGTACAGTAACCTATTCAACTCAACAGCTGTTTTTCCCCACTGTATACCCAGTGGTCAAGCGAAAGATAAATGGACGTGGACCTGTGACTCTTAAGTCGCACCACCCCGAGGCAGTTAACGGGACGAAAGGCGAGACAGCGCATTCCGAAGGGCCGGTGGGTGTTGGTCGTCAGTGGAAAAGATGGGCACAGTGCTCTCTATTTCCCCCACGTCCAGAAAAGGTGGGATTCTGGATGAGAAGACAGATGGGGGACACGGAGCTAGCGGCAAGACGGAGAAGAGTCTAAAGCGCCATTCGGTGCTCATATCGGCTTTGACGTGGAAGCGGTTAGTCGCTGCCTCGGCCAAGAAAAAGAGTGCCAAGAAAGTAAACCCGAACCCGCCCGTATCTCAGATCAGTAACCCAGTGGACCAGCTAAACACCGAAAATCTCAAGAAGTCTCAGTCGGGCTCTGAGCGTAAGACGAAGCCTGGACCACTCGCCGTACCCGTCCCCACCGTACCGGATAAAAGCCTTCGCTCAAATCAAACCCAAAACGCGCCCCAGAACGGAAAGCAGCTGCTCTCGGTGCAAAAGCAGCCTAGCAGTCGCTCGATCATATCCCCTAGACGAGTTATCGTCCAAGCCTCAACCGGAGAGCTTCTTCGCTGTCTCAGTGAGTTTATGTGCAGAAGGTGCTACAAACTTAAAGAGCTGAGCCCGAATGAGATCATCCTGTGGTTTCGAAACGTTGATCGATCTCTGCTCATCCAGGGCTGGCAAGACCAGGGTTTCATCACTCCTGCCAACTTGGTGTTTGTGTACCTGCTCTGCAGAGAAGCGGTGACCGAGGATATTTCCAGCGAGTATGAGCTGCAGGCCACCTTTCTCACCTGCCTGTACTTGGCTTACTCTTACATGGGCAACGAGATCTCATACCCGCTTAAGCCCTTCCTGGTGGAGACCAACAAGGAGGTGTTCTGGGAGCGATCCCTGCGTATTATTGATAAAATGAGTGCCAAAATGCTACAGATCAACTCCGACCCGCATTTCTTCACCGAGGTTTTCCAAGACCTCAAAAACGAGGGCGGCTCAAATGACACGAACGGAAGATGGAATAATAATCTGGACCGTTAAATTGGGTTTATTTTTAAAAGGAGAGAGAAGCTCTCTGATATCTCTCCATGCCCTTCCCCAAAGGGTGAAATGAATGTAAGGCCCGACAGGTGATGGTGTACAGAGTGTTGCACTCTTTTGCTGGTTTATGGAAACGGACAGGGGGTTTCGCCTCACCTCCATGAGAGGAGGTTAACGATAATACATGTGTATAGTACAACCTTCATGACGCAGTGAATGTCACAAACGCGACCTGGGGTTTCTTCATAGTTTACTTAATGCATGCTTAAATTATTCTACTTGTACTCATCATTGTGGTTTTTGAAGAAAAAAACGCTATCTGGTTCCAGGCTACAGCGAGAGATGTAAATTATTAGCTTGTGCGCCAGTTTTCGAGTCTTATTTTTCTATCAGTTTCAGAAACGATGTTGTCACCGACGCTGCGCTGTCCAGGGTGCTGGCCTGCAACAGACACTTTCCTCTCGTCTCCTGTGGCGCCTGATGCTATCTGTCTGAACGTTGAATGTACTGTTTTACAACAAAACGACTCTCCACCGTCATATGTGCCAATTGTCATAGTATAAGACGTAATGTTTTATATTGTATATTTGAAAATATATGAATACAAATACTCTCAGACTCTTTGCCACTTTTTATTGGTTTGGTGTTGGAATCGATTCGTGCCCGATGAGTTCTTCATTGATTTATTTCATTAAGATTTTGCTGACATTGCCAAGCGCCAACATATAATAACTGCATGTAGATAACGACCACATAGTTTGTAAATGTATTTATTTCAATCATTTGCCTTTCGATGAAGTTAATTTTAAATGGACAATTGCTAAAAACTGAATTCCAGTCAGGAACTGTGCCAGGAACTATGCCTGTCAGAAATTATGCAAAGAACTGCATGTTCTGATCAAGATAACCCGGCGGAAAAGGAGCACTGTACCACGGATTCAATCCATGGATGATATAAACATAAGCTTGTCTATGCACGGCAAGATATGTAGATACTTTCGTGATAATAAAAGTGACTATGTGTTCTGTGAATATATAGGCCTATTTATACAAAGACAAGTAACACCTCCGACCCTTAATTTGTTCGTGAGCGGTCGCTAGCCGTGGTGCTGAACCTCGCCTCCACTTTCTGCATTATTTTCCAAATGCATCATAATCCTGCGAAGATGCTGGTTATGTATCTATTGAAACTATCAAGTAAGTCCATTACTGTGAATTATATGAAGAACCTTGTACTTGGTCGATTGTCAAACCACAGCACGGCTCTCACATACACCACGTTTCAAAGGTTACCGTAAATTAAAAATCAATATTCACTTTAGTCTTCTAGTTTAAAATAAGGCTGTCGCAAACTGAACACTTAAGTTACATGTATAATTTGATTGCCCCAATAAATAATTCATTTTCTATGATTCGCAACAGGAATATATAAAAATACAATAAGATGGTCCGTTCCCTAAATTAATAAATAAAGGATAAATTTACATTTTATTGTAATGTTAGACGCTTAATCGGAAAACATCACTTGACTGAAACTGTTCTTAGGACACTGACACTGTCCTCTTGCTGCGATCGGTACAGGTAGTCCTCCAGAGACACGTTTTGGCGGTGTGAAAATTGGCTCGGGGGTGCATGAGTCATTGAGCGAGTAAAGCAGCTGTTTTGAAACGAGAGAACCCCCAGAATTTGTGAATAAAACACGTGGGTCGGCAGTTCGAACATTTGATTGGCTGGATTTTGGTGCAGTCTGATAGAAGTGTCATTGTGACGGAAGGCTGCAGAACCGGCCGCTTGCAGGGCCATAGGAATTCTGCGTGCGCATTCCGCCCCGTCTCTATGGCAACCGCTATATTAGTAAAAGGGTTTGGTCTAGATCGAGCACAGGCTGTGAAAAGCTTATATGCAGATGCGGGCATGTGTGTTGACCGCTGTCACTAATATGAATTCGTACGTCTAGGGTTAAAATATACACTCGTGTATTTAACCACCACACCGTGTTCAATCAATGTTTACACTTGCAGGCATGCTTTTTAATGCAATATGGTAGTCGCATCGACTTTATTTAGAATGCATCACCGAGTATAAATTAGGATTATTAAGTTTATGCTGTTGTCTGCTGGAGCTGGAGCAACCACGGGCGGATGCAGCCGTAGTAATGCGGTTGCCGTGGAAACGCCAGCAGCAGAAAACGAGACACAGGACCAGTGATACATAAAGGACTAAACCGAAAATTAATAATTTACGCTATTGGACAAGTTATCAAGCTAAGAGGAAAAAATTAGCATAAGCATTTATAAATCTTTAGGTAAAATCCCATTAAATAAGATAAATAAGTAATGAATTCAACAGTGTTGCTTTTACTTTATAAGGATTTGGACAAAACAGCATTCGTTTGGATTTTTAAATAACGCTGTTAGAGTTGAATTAACATTATTCATTTTGCTCGGTATGTTTACCATGGCAACACAGTTCTTGTTTACTGTTTGAGTAATTCTGTTGTCTAATATCTGGCTGAGGGTTTCAGTGCAGGGGGGCTTATTTCTATTTTCTGTACTGCAAGCTATATCTGTATAGGCTAATCTTGGTTACAGGATTATTTCATGCTCTCTGTGCATGCAGATAGCCCCCAGAGGACATTATCCAAGGCTATGTATGGAAATAACATATGGACCAATACATACGGTATACATTTTTTAATTAGTAGAACTGAATATACCACAGTCCGATGGTAGTAAAATAACAGAAGCTAATCAAACTGTTCTTATTGTTTACATTAAAAACATCAAATGATGTATGGAATATACAGTACAGGTACATATATCTGAACTTTGAGTCGAGTCATATTAAGAGAAGTTCAATAGCTTATTAATAAGCTATTGGTATGGCACGAGTGTCCATACAAAATAAACATTTAGGTAATGACAATCTTTTTCTTTGCAACTGTAATTTTCCCTTGACACATCATTTATGAAACTTTGCCAAAGACTTCCAACAAAAACAACTCGCCCACACAATGATTAGATAATTTTACAGAGGGGGCGTCATCGTGCAGCTTTGATGATTTTATACAAATGATAAAGAAAAACAGATTATCAAGAGATATCATTAAAGATTCGCAGATGTGTGGTGATATTGATCATATTAGTGATATTAAAAACCATCTGACAACAGCTTTTCCATAGCAGGAGATCTACTGTACCTCACCTGGTACAGGTGACTTTGACCTACTATAAAATTTGTCTTTTTCCCCTAATGGAAAGTGATTATTTCCGTGTGTTTTTACTCCTTCCTGTGGCCTTCCAGAACCGAGCAGAACATTCCTGATTCCTTGCTGTGAGGAGACTCGATGGGGATTAGAGCCTGTTCCACCCACCTAGCGCAATTATGAATAAAGTCTCCGAGCTGAGAGATATGATTATATAAGCCCTGAATACAAGCTCACTCAGCATCTTCAGGATTCAGCTTGCATGTAAAGGGCAAGTCAGGGCAGGGCAAACTGTTGCGTATGTTTTCATTGGGGAAGATCTTATCACATAAGGTTTCGTAAGGTTACAAAACAAAACAAAACAGGTTTTAAGTAGAAGTGGCACTAAGAGATTTGAAACACAAGTCTTGTAAAATGAAATCTGGAAGCATTTTTGGATGAAATGTAAAGAAGGGGCTAAATGATATAAAGTGAATGAAACACTAGAATTCATCAGCAAAAAAAAGCTTAAATGGCAAACTTACACAATCACAAGGAATGATGTGGGGTCATCACTGGCTCTGCCTCCTAGAACATCATTGCCTGAGTGTTGCCATGGCAGCCAGCAGTGGAAGTAACAGCAGAACGAGAAAAAGGGAGAGATATTGACAGCAGGGAAGAAACAGGAAGAAAGGGGGACGTCTGGTATTGTTCAAAACATGAGAACATAATAGAACAGTGGAGAACATGGGACAAACTGAACCGAGAATCCAAATGGGGACAATTTAATGATGGATGCATAATAGAGAGAAAACAGATTCAGCTGTGTGTGTGTGTGTGTGTGTGTGTGTGTGTGTGTGCCTGGGGTGGTAGGAGGTGGGCATGATAGGGTAGGTGGTGAGAGAGTGATTTGAGTTGTTTACACTTGATTAAACTCTTTTAATTAAGATACTTGTGTAATGACTGGTATATTTAGCATTACAACAGGTGCAGTGTTGCTTCTGCAAAGTGCACAAACCTCATTTAGCTACATTATATGGCCACAGGTGTCTGTATGACCCCTTCTAATGATTGTGTTTGACTAATACCTGTGAAAACAAATCTTAATGCTGTGGAACATGCCATGACATTTAGAAAAATTCTGTGCTTCCATCTTTGTTGCAACACAACAACTTGGGAAAAGTCATACTGTTCCAAACTGACAATGCACCACGTGGGTCAATAAAGACATTATCTAGTAAGTCTGATGTGAAAGAACAAACCAACCACTCGAACGACTGCACAAAACCAAAGACTCTAACCCACAAAACACATTTGGGATAAACTGGAAGGTTCAATGTAAGCCAAATCCCATCACCCGAAATAACTGTTTATGACCTGTCAGTAATGGGTTTAGTGGCCAGTGATACTGTAAGCATAGCGTACTTGCTTTTATTTTAGAAAACGTGCAATGTAAGACATATGCTGCCATGTTGAAGATCCAGGCGCAGAATTGCGGCGCCATCGTGTGGTACCACGAATCCCTTTTTTTACGTTTAAACCTAATGTTTTTTGGGGGTTTTTTTAACTGCAGGCACTGGTATAATCATATGCTATTAATATTAGTTATTTAGTTTTTTTTTTAACATTACTACATAACACCATATATGTTGTATTTCAGTTTTTAGTTTTAGTTCTATTTTATTTATGCTAGTTTTAAAAGAATGTAAAAACAAATAAAATATTCATTAAAAATTAATAATGTATTTTACACAAATACACTCTACGAATAACATAAAAATGTTATATAGGGTTGTGGTCACAGGGTGTTTTCTTCAAATCAACCAGCAGAGGGCGCCGGCAGATCATCCTGCTGCTGCCAACCTCAACCACAAATACTGTATATAAATGTTAGACGTTTGTGTGGGTTAACATCTAACTGATTGTGTTTGTTGTGTTTTAGCCAGTGCAGTTGTGCATTTCCATGTATTTCCATTTCCATGTATCCTTAATTTGTCCTTTATTTTCCTGTATGATTTAATATATTGATTATTTTTGTTAAGCTTACAAACGGAGGAACAGCATAAGAAATCATTTTAGTATTACCTCCATTCTAATGTATAACAATCGCTGAGTTTCTCGTTTAAAACAGTTTAAAAGGAGGAACACGAACAGCTCTTAATAAAAGAAAAAACTCATCAAAGCCCAATGCATGTATATAAAACTATAAGTGACTTTTCTATCTGACCATGTGGAGAACTCCTGACCGCTTTTCTGTTTAGGACAAAAATGCTGTATCACCATAATTAACATTTTCTCCAGCGAAACAAAATAAAGCTGGTTTGCAAATGCGACAGAAACACTAACAACCATCATCTAGTGCTTTTATTGAAAATAAAATACAATCCGACAAGAACAATATACATTCTATGCCTGACATAAGAAAAAAAATGATCTATTGATGTCTACTCTCAAAAATCTGTTAACAATAAATTAAGTCTTTATAAGTAGTACATAGGCTCAATCTTTAGCTGTTAAACTGAAGTTGTAATGTAACTTCAGTCTTTACCGATCTAACTTTAAATTTTCTGGGGGCAAGCTAGATAATTCAGAGGAATGGCGACAATCACACTCTTTTTTCGGGAGTTAAAAAGCGTTTATTGCCTACTTTTATCTCATGTAAATGCTTGATACACAGTAGCCAATAGGAAAAGGGTGGGGGCGGGCTTAGTGTTGAATTCGACGGATTGATTGGATCTGATTGCTGTGGGCCTGGGTGCCGAACTCATTATAGTTCCTGTATTCTCCCTGACGTCTGTCTCTCTCAAAGATATACTGGTATCCACGGTAACCTGGAAACTGGTAGCCCACCCAGCTGCCGTGGGTGCAAAGGTGAGATGAAGAAGCCATTATTATTATTGAGATAAAGCTGTGCAGGTGGCAGTAATACAGACATGAATAACTTATATTGGAGAAAATAAAAAAAGACTTACGCTCCAGAGTTGACTTTAATGGAAGGAACTTCCTTACTGCACCAGCCCATGGCTTGAAGAGAGGGGTAGTCATCACACACCTCAAACTTGCGTCCCATCATGTCCTGACACTCGTACAGGGTGATTTTACTGTCACTGTGGTTCTGAAAAGGACAAAAAGTACAAGTTAATTACTAAATATTGTCCAGATATACAGATTGACCATTGTGTTAATTCATTTACTCATTCAAGGGATAGATAAAATGGTAGACATTTTACATTTAAGGTGGCATGTTTATTTTAATTGCATGTTATAAAGGAAAGCAGGTGGACTGTATGCCTTTATCACTTTATTACCTTCATAGTCAATGAATATATTCTAACATTGTGAGCAATATTTGCACTTTAAAAAATGTCAAAAAGCACAACAATTGCATAAAAATAAGGTACAAAAGGACCTAACAATTAAAAACCTGGAGGTAGCTCATAAAATTATTTTTTTTATTATTTATAGCCTCTGATATATTTTTAAAATGGAATTCTACGTTGGTTTTTCCATACTATAATAAATTTATTAAATGAAGTGTATGAGTTATATCCTTATGGATAACACATGCCCTCATAAAGGTAAATAAAATGCCCCTGAAAATCATGTCCAGGGGCAAATATATTAGATCAGTTACAAATTGGTCCTTAAGGTAACAAACGCATGCTACCAATGTATACAGTGTGTAAATTCAATTCAGTTAAATGAGCACTTGCATGTATTTAACTCACAGCACATTTGATGGGTCTGAAGGAAAGCAGGTGTTCAGTGCGGTAGCTGCTGTTTCCACTCCAGGCCTGGTAACAGGGGTAGTCGCCCTTCTCCAGGATAAACTGTTGACCCTGATACTCTGGGTACTCATATCCCACCCAGCTGCAGACAAATCAGTTTAGATAAGTGGTGATTTTATCTCTCACAGAAAAGGTTACGAATATTTAGAAAATCCAGGCACACACTTAGCAGATCACACTGAAATATATATATTTATTTTTAGTTCAAAATACAACCTGTACACTTTCACACACATACACAAACACTTACGGGCCGTTGTCCACCTTGATAGAACGGATCTTTTGGAAATCTCTGTCCAGAATGTTCGGGCACTCCAGCATGAACTCACAGCGTTTGCCTTGGAAGTTCTCCTCTTCCCAAACTGTGATCCTCCATTGTCCTCTCTGATCCATCTGCTCTCGCTGATTCATGATGGTCACCTGTCTGCCCTCTCCAGCTAAACAACGGCATGAAAAGACTCAGTTAACAATCACTACCTGCCCACACCAGACAAAAGTTATGCTCTATCATCAAGAAGGTTCATGATCTAACCTATGACCTTATAACATTATGTACAAGGGATCTTTTAACAAGTGTTCTTGTGTTTTAAAAGTCACTGTAACATAAATACATTTTGTTGTATTAGGTCCCTCAAGCTACATTTTATTAGGGGACCTGTTTGACTTAACATTTAGCCCCGCACAATGAAAAACACTGAGGATATCAAAAGTTTGCAATTATGGAAAATAGGGGCCCATGAATCCAAAGATGACTGAAAGCTGTCCGTTCCAACCTCACAGTGCAAAGTCATTTAGCAACCTCACTCTCCATGGTACTGTGCCAGAAACGGAAGACTTTCCAATTCATGCAAAGGTTCACGAGGCCTCTGTTTCCCATAATGCAATTCTCTGGCTTTCTCCTAAAGTCCACTCATCAGATTGATCCAATCTCACAGTTAAATCCTCTTTTGACTTTCATGAGGTGTCATATGATGTTAATAGTTTAGCATGATGGCGATCCATACTCACATGCTGAGGTGGGAGAGATTTGGCGTAATCAACACTGGGGGTCCGTCCGCAGTGGGTGTTTATATAGCCGCTGTTGCTGCAGTTACTGCAGAATGTGCATGGGGACTGCCAGCTCAGCAGCATGTGTCAAAAGAGAGCTTAAGTCCCGTTATTGTGTAAAGGGGCTTCAATTTTCTGACTCATCAAAAGCAATGCCCATCCATACCTTTAACAAACACACATCTATATACAATCTGAATGCCCTCACTTTGTCCCCGGCAGATTCATACAGACCTTTCCAGAAACAGTGAAACGATCTGTGATCAAGTTTTTAGAGAGTTCTTAATCAAAGATTATTCAGCATGAACAGCTGCTTGCTAATTATTGTTCCCACTTTATCAGTTTATCTGTGTGTCTTAAATAAATAAAAATAACCCACAGGTAAAGATATTTACCAAGCAATTAATCTCATCTTTACAGTATTTACAGCATCTGTCTGTATGAAATGTATCCAATCGACTTACTGTTTTAATTCTGTTTTTATTGCATCAAAACATCTAAAAGCAGCATCCATGATGAAGATTCAGGAACGTGATCAGTATAGTGATCAAGTCTAAATCACTTCATGGCGACAGATATTCACGTCTTTTCCTTAAAGATACACTATGAAATTCTGGGGAATTTATGGGAATTTTAGGAATAATCAGAAATGTTTTGAATCTGTTTTGTTTCTGCACTGTATTTCCATGCAGAATCTGATAGTTTGAGGTATACTGTTTGAGGTATAATGTTTGAGGTATATTCATGGTTATCCTACAAGAAGACATACATTCAAAAATATGAAGTCTGAATCAGTCACCAGAACTTTTTTTGTGTGTTAAACAGACATGATAAATAAAGACAGAATAATGGGAGCCTAAAGCGTAGTTTTAATCTCTAAAGCTCTGAATGTAAATTCATTATTTTAGACTTACCGCAGTGAATACTGTTTTGAACACAGATTTTGTTTATGTACTGCCCAGTAATGGTATTGTAATTATTTATTTTTAGTGAATTTAACAATACATTCTACATAGTGTACTTTAAAAAACAATTCCATTGTACTCAAATATTACATAATATAAACTTAATATAAGCTTGTTAAGCTCTTAAAACATTTTCACATTACAATCTTTGCTTACCAGTGAGAAATTATTTCAAGACCATAAATCTCCCTAAACCGAGAAAAGAACAATTAACATATTTTGTATTGTCATCAGTTTGTTTAATGTGTTGGTAATCTCATATCTGATTTGTCTGATATCTGTTACTTTTAACATAATTGCATGTATTTAAATTAATGGATTTGTTAAGAAAATAAAGAAAACTTTACTTAATTATTGGAAATTGGTGAAACAAAGAACTTGAGTGTAATACATTGTAATCAGAGGTGGTCAAAGGTGTATTTGTTGAAGGATTACAATGTGTATTTATAAAAATAAAATACACAAGAGCTTTTAAATGCTTAATGGGTGTCAGTCTCTTTTAAAGCTGTGAAACAGGAGTTGGTGAGCTCAGTGAAGGCTGCGGGCTGATCACATCTTACCCTACATCACTACGACCTTCATTTCACAGTAAAATTAGTCTATTTACATCACAGGCCGGCCTACTCTTTCTGACACACAGATAACAATTCAAAGTAGTTCAGTGAGTCAGCCAGAGCCACTTGAACCAGTTAAAAACAACAGAGTTACTGCTCTGGTAAAATCTGTGGTATTTTTGTTTCAATATTACTACATAAAAGTATCGCATGTAGACAAGCGCCCGTGTTACCCTGAAGAGCTAACACAGCCTCACTGAATGGAGCTCTGCTCAGTGCTCTGACAGAACTATCACCTGCTTCTCACTTCTTTAGCCATTCAGGCATCACATAGAACAAACAGGTACTGTTTACTCATCTGCCCCCACTCCTGCCGTCTGTGTGCTACACCCTATACCTGCGTGTGTGTGTGTGTGTGTGTGTGTGTGTGTGTGTGTGTGATGAATGTTTATTAGTGTGTGTCACTCCTTGTGTGTCGGTTTAGTATGCCACTGCTGAGCATGTGTGTCTATGTGTGGTGTGTGTGTGTGTGTGTGTGTGTGTCTTTTATAAATCCATCTGTTCCATGGTAACACTCTCTATGCTTTGCTCTTTCTGTGTCTCTGTGAATTGGCATTAACATCTCCATGTTGTCAGGTAAGCTCTGGAAAACAAGAGCCTCGTGGATGACGCACATATCCAGGGCTGTTAACCAGTCACCTGGCCTTCATTCTATATTCGTCTGTGTGTCTGAAGGTGGTGAAGTCTGCACATAATATTCACCATACAAGCACACAACACAACAGTTACATCCATTTTACTGCCAAATTTCTAATTTGCATTAATTTTAAAGATTCTATCTTTTATGTAAATGCACCAGACAGGGAAGTTGCAGTGTAGATGTGTGTATTGAAATGGAAACTTTTTTTGTAATATTTTCTGCATGAGTAGTATGTGCTTATGCAATTATTACATGTACTTTTAGCCTGTGACAAACTGGTGCTTATTTTTGCTGGTAGTACAAAGCTGAGGGCCAAAAACCACCTGCCACATGTTCACTGGCACCATGGAAACTAATCCTACACTTTGTGTGAAAAACGGGTCCTGACAGCTCAAACTCAGACATCTGCATCACTATCAAATTTGCTGTGACTCTCTCTCTCTCCCTGACTCTTTGTGTGGTTTGTGTTTTTTTAGTGTTTGTTTGCATTTGTGCGTTTGTTTTACTATGCACTGTGTGTGCATTGCTTTCATGTGAATGTTTGTGTACCAGTTGGGAGGTGCATGTTATATGAAAGTATATGTGTGTGTGTGTGCATATATTTTATTTATTTATGTGTTATATACATTGTATTACTTTTTAAAGGTAAAAAAAAGTTAAAAGAAAAATGTGTGTGCATGTTCATGTGTTTTGTGTAGGTGTGTTAATGTTTGTTTGCCATGCAGAATCAATAAATAGCCCAAACAAGAGTCCTCTAAATTGCTTTGGGCATATTGAATGTTGACCTCAATATTGCTCACACTAATAGGTGATAATTCTGACCAATCAGGCTGCGAGACGGCCTAAAGGCACTTGCATATTTCATTAGTGGTATTGTAAAGCTCTTTGGTTAAAACACATGGCCCCTGGAGCCCTTAGTTGCAGTAACATTCAACATCATGAGAGCAGAACACAGAATTCTGATCTAATAACAGCCATCTGATTTTACATCTGCCACAAACATTGATGTTAAACTGCTTTTGTTTTATTAGTATGGTTGTCTATTCCCTTTCTGATAGAAATACAAGCATTACATATATGAAAACAAAAATATTTATTACTGTCAGTCAGATGTGTGTTTGTTGCATCTCGTACAATACAAACCAGATATGGACAAATGCTATAAACGTGCTGCTGACCTGAGAACAGGCACTGATGTTGAATGGCTTTATCTGTGTGTTATTCAGAAAGTGGATGACAAATGGCAATTTATTTGAATGAATTTGACTTGAGAGATATGGATTCCAGGGTTACTTTGTGAAGCAGTCAGAAGCAGATGGTCAGGTTGATGGGGAAGGAAGAGAGACTCCACGTTCATCTAGTTAATGTTTTACCTGTTACCTATTAGTACAGATTACCCATTACCCCCTCTGCACATCAAACTCTCCATTGACTGCTAGGTTCCCATAGTAACCATATGCCTCTGCAGTTACAAGACTGGTGATAACACACAAACACTGAGAAGTTAAGTATTTTATTTGCCTTTATTAAAGTCAGTTACACCAACATTGTAATTTATTGCATCGGATGACTGTGGTAAGTGTGCCTTAAAACCAGCTCAGAATAGAGGAAGTATATAACCATTGATAAAACTGTGAGGAACAACAGGTGAAGTTGTAAATCATATCACAACGACCATTTCAGAGGCTGATAGTTGCTTACAGGTTTAGTCACTCAGTTGTCTGAATCTTACACTATTAAACTGCAGGTGGGTTTGACGCTCATTTTCCTATTCAAAGGCTTAAATGGGCAGCGTTCACCAAACCGATTAAAACACAGTGTTATTTTCTTTTAAAAAAATAATAAATACTACATGCTCCAGATGCTTAAAGTATGATCAAGAACTTCCATTCAAAAAACCATTTCATTCCAGAGATGATGTCGAAGTTCTGCACTTGCTTAACGCGAGCCGAACGAACAAAACTGAGTCCACATGTATTGTGCGTGTGGCTCAACGTAGAGCAAGTGCAGTTTTATCCGTCACAGTTCTGGACACTGGACCGATGAAAAAATACTGCAGAAAAAATCGATCCGATAGCTTTTCATTCTTGTTTTATAAGTGCTGAGGCCCTTAACATGTAAACCTGCGAGTAAGAAAAGTAAGTTTAAAAACATTGTTCTAACAGATGTTACAATTCTAGTATTATCTCATGTATAAGTGCAAAAGAATAGTAAAACTCTTTGGACACTTTTGCATTGCTGTATGGTCAGAGAAAATCAGCAAAGACTGTTTTACCTGTCTGGATCACTGTGGTTTCACATCCAGGTGGTTCCTCTGAAAGGCCGCTGCACAAACGCTCCTTTCCGTACCTGCGGGTCCAGTGAATAAAACCGGCCGGTGTCGGGTTTTTATAGTCCACAAAAATCATGCCCCCTCTTCTTTTCCTGCAGATGTAAAGGTGCTGATCTCTCCACGCACCTGTCACTTTAGAGCAGGTCTAATATTGACCGAGGGGCGGGGAATAAAGTGTCGTCCTGCTTAAAGTGTTATTTGGGCCTCAAATGCTGTAGATGCAAATACTGGATGTCAGATCTGTTATGCGGATTTTTTTTAAGAATCGTAAGTGCCCAATGTTTTTGAATCAACCAGACATTACAAATTACAAATACGACTACAAGAAAGGAGTTTTCTGTTTCACGCAGGGCAGGTTTTATTTGCATAAAATTTACATGACACTTGCAAATGTCTTTTCTTTCCTGAATCAGGTCAGGCGCCTAAAATAAAAGTCACCTAAATGGTATCAACTATAACTTTATTTTTGTGCAAATATCTGTAGAGAAATATAAGTAGTTTTGCTTGTGTTATCAGAAATTCAGTTCTGCATTTGTACACCAATATCTGAGTTACAATTCACAGCAAATGCAGTTTTTCTTAGCCAAAAAATATAGAATTTATATTTTATAAAAGTATATTCTTAAAAAAGGTATGTGAAATTTACCATCTTAAGTGTATTTTCTGTCATGAATCATGTTTTTGTGTAGTGTTGTACCAGGACTGTGGCGCCATCATGTGGACAATTATTGAAATGACGTGGATTTATGTGTGTCCTGGTCATGTTGTGTTGAATATATTTACATACATTGTTATAACTCACAGAATAAAAGTTAACAGAGAGCTACTACACAAAGGTGTGGCAAACCAGAGGATAAGCCTATAACACATTGTTTTATGTTGCAAAAACAAAGACAGAACTATCAGAACTTGTTACAGGAACAACCCCAAGTAAAGAATAATACATAAAACATCAGTGCTTAAGTGAATAACTAATGCAACGACACTTTCAATAGTTGTCTGTAAGTCACTTTGAATAGTGAATTGTTTGCTGAATGGATATCGGAGCAAAATACTGCTTTAGTAATTGCTAGTTATTATTACTGCTAAACAATTGAAATGTGTTTCTTTATGATCTTTTGTGTTCCAGCAAAACCTATAGCGCTTGTGCATATGTTTTAAAGCCAACTTTTCTCTAAAATTTATTTTCTGCCGACCCAGGCATATTGCATGCTATAAAACTTCAGTTCGCTAGGTGGTACTAGTTGTATTGCACATATTCGTAAGCCTGTACCATAAGCTGTTCCCCTCATTATTTCCCTTCGTCTGCTGTGATGTTGAGCTGAATGTTTGGTATCAGATGTAATGATATTGCTTGTTTACTTAAATTGATTATTCTTGATAAAGAAATAAAAGCAGTCTACTTTTTCTTACAAATTTGGATATAATTTGCAGTGTGTCAGTAATATATACTACACAATAAGAAAAAGTATGTACGAAACAGTACAGTAAACAAATGTATCTTCCGATGTGTAAGGCATCAATGTGATTTAATACAGATGAGATCTAGCTTCAGTTGTTGATGACAGCAATCAAAACATTTTGTTGCTTACAGCGACAGATCATCCAAATATAAACATGAGCTGTTTGTTTTTTAATCAGATTGGTCAATATTATATCCCATTAATCGGAATGAATCCCTCAGATTTGTGTGTCTGCTTAGTTTTCATTTAAACATGATTCTCCACTAAGCAGCAGTCGCGTGCCCTACATCTTTCTGACCCCGCCTGCACGGGCCAATACGGTCCGCCCCGGTCCCTGCGTGGAGGCAACAGCCGTATTTATGTGTTTCAGGATCCGTTTGATCAGTGACTGGCATCCCACCGCAGTCACTGTTAAACGTTTTGCTATAATATTCATGCTTTAACAGTGTCGCGCCGGTATTAGAGGACTCGGTGACGAATGCAATGCAGTAATCAATGCGCGGACTATTTGGCAGCACCCACGACCAACGAAAAGCCGATCGGGAGTCGTGGGAACCTCGGCAAGATCTTTGTCAGGACGAACAAGTGTTTTATTCTCAAGTGATCCGAGTTGCAGGGGTAGGACTGGAATGTGGCTCTTTAGATTAGACTGTCGGACGAGCGAAGCCGAAGCGCGGATCTGGGATCTGGGAGAAGCAGGATGCTGAACCGCAATCAGGGTGAGAACATACGGCCACGTATTCATTCTTTGTTCATATTAACCAACCGGTTTTGGTTGATTGGATTAGTTTAACAATATGACACCAAATGACCTGCGTAAACGGGATGTCCTCTCGTAGATCGGTAGCATAAGAAGGATTTGCTTGCGGTATGAATGCGATCAAACATGAACATACCGTGGCCTACTTCCCTAACGATGTTTAAAATGACATTTTATGGTGCATTTACGATGTAACACGCGAGCTCATGTGTCACGGCGCTGGTATGTTTTACAGTAACTCAGTCTGCGCATTGGATATTTATGTTCATAGTTTTAACGTCACGCAATAACCTATTTGAAACTGCATGTGTGTTCATACCTGCGGGTAAGTGTGATTGTGACTTATGTTTACATGATGTTGATATGCCAGACGAGACACGACTTGCCACATTTACGCACACCTACATACTCCAAACAAACAAAGTTAAGAGAAACAGCCTCATGCATAGAACAGACTCTCTGATTTGTGTTGCTGTGTGTTGGCATGCAGTGTTACAGTTATTATAAGGCACAATTCATGTGGTTATTTTAATATAGGACCACAACAAGTCTAGCATCTATATTTTTCTTGTTACAGAGAATTTACAATGTGCATTGATAGGATTGACAGATAATGTGTTCTCATACCACAGATCACCTGATATGTCACAAATGCACGTTGGCATCTGTCTTTCTCACTTCCGGTTGTGATAATGCCAGCCTGCTGTTTATAGTCACTGTATACTTTGTATTGCATCCCCTCATACATGTCAAGACTGATGTCTGGGCAGTTGGTGACCATCAGCACGTGTTTTGCCTGTTTTATCCGTGTGATGGTGTTCTTTGGCCTGTAGCTCGTGTGAACAGTCCCCAGGAGCACTTGGTTCTGGCACATGTCACCCATCGATCGCCGAGCTACAGTAAACAGCAGTGGCACAGCACAAATCATGACCCCCGGACATCCCGCATGATATGTTCTGCATGTCAGCACAGTAAATGTAATTTCACCAAGTAGGACATTTTCCTGCATCAACATGATGGTTGGAAAACTTTTCCAACAGCCAATCAGATTGCTGTCTTGTGTAGTCGGGCTTGTGTAGTATTCTTATGAACCTATTATTGCACTCTGATTTTAGGGTAAGTTATGGAATTTGGGTAATTGGTTGGGTTTAGACTTGGGCTGAGTTTTTTTGGGGGGGGGAATGTTGTTTCAGGGCCAACAAAAATGTTGATCTAGTATCTATGACTAAATGATTTCTCTGCTTGAATTGGGATCAGGTTTGTGGTATTATTGATTAAACTTAGGTCAGTTGTTAGAGGTTAACATCATTATTGTTGCATCAATAAGAATAAATCATTTATCAACATGTCACACTGGATTAGGGGTCACACTGGATTAGGAGTCACACTGGATTAGGGGTCACGCAGAATGAGGCGGCATAGATACACGTGCCACTTCTACCAGTATAGTGAAGTTTTACTTTTAAACTCAACTTTTGTAGCTGTTTTTATATAAACTATTAGTTCTTTGTGTTGGGTACATTTGACAAAACACATGTTGCAAATACGGCAGTGGTTAGTGACTTCATAATTTGATGCATATTGTTGGCCTTGACTGTGGTTGGATGTGCTTGGATGTGCTTTAGATGTGGTGACTTAAATGTGCTATATTTAAACTTGCTCAACATCCATCCGCAAGTGCATTTTATAATAAACAGACAAATCTATTGTCCCGCTGGCCAGTTAGTCAGATCTCTCCTCTCTTGTGTGTATCGTATAGAATCTTTTGTTCCAGATGGAATTACTTGCTTTTCTTTGAATTCCACCAACTGACATAAGACTCACAGAACTTCTTATGCAGGGAAACACCTCGAGTCAAACTAAATACGAGTAACACAGTGAGTCAGATCTTCATAAAGTTATACATAATTTGTCTTTTCTATAGGCTGTTGATCTGTTCAGACATGAAAGCTCATGCATACACAACTGAAGAAACGCCTTTATTTTGAGAAGTCACGAACAGTCTGTTGTGTGTTTTTAATGTTATGCAACAATTGTATTGATTGTCGAGGAGAGATTATGTGGGAATATTTGAGCGAGATTGTGCAATGGTTGTTGTGGATGTTTAGTGTTACAGAGTTGGCGTAAGAGAAAAGACAAAGGCGTACAGAGAGGGTGGAGGGGGGTGAGCTCATAATACTATTAATCCACTCAATTCAAGCCACATGTACCACAAAATCTCATTAAATACCAGCATGCACAAACACACACTTGTTGCTCTGCTAATCACATTTGTATTGTCGGTATTTCTGATTCAAACATTAAATGTTATTGGACATCTGTGGAACATCTCTGTTGCTAATAATCTCATTAGCATACAAAGAATACATTTTATCAGTATGTTTGTTCACTGGAGAATTGAACCTGTGACCTTGGTGTTGCAGGCGTGAAGTCGACCAGTTGAGCAAAGAAACTCTGTAACACGGCTTTAAAATAAAAACATCAATATATGTCTTTTCCAAACTAAAAAATGGGAAATGGCCTGTAGTGGCAGTTTATTTTGGGATTCAATAAAGAAAATAATAATCTGTTTAAATCTATTTCAGAATATATGAAACCTTAAATACATTTATGCATCAGGGATTCAGTGTGTTTGTGTTAAGCTAGCAGGTTTCCCATCTAAGGCACGTCATCCCTGATCAGATCTGTTTACTACACAACTCCAGCTGGCTGTGATACTCAGTGGTGTGAGCAGTGCCATAACTTGTTTGTCTTTAGCTGTAGTAGCACAGCTAGCAAAGCTTGTGTTTAGCTGTTGGACAGAGCCAAGCATTGTAGTGAAATCCGGTGTGGTAATCTGAGGAAAGCCTCTTTGTTTTTTTGTTTTCTTTTGGTCAGGTAGATTTTCTGTGCGTCCCATCTGTAACCTCACCCACACTGCCTGGAACACAATACACAGTTAAGTCTTGTGTCCAGACATTTATTTGACAGCCAAATGTGAATTTAACACGATACACAGGCAGTCATACTGGGGGAGCCTGAGACGGTTGAACCCTTCTATAATAATTTTATGGAATTCTACTCTTGAGTACTACAAAATGCCACAGTCACACAGTTTAAGTGATGCATGACTCATTTTTATACACCTGTCTTACGTTGTAAGCTGTCCTTGTCAATTACCTTCAGTTCTGATTTTGGATATTCAAATTTGGCGTGACAAAGGCCCAATGAGGTTTTTGTGCCGTTCCTACTCCTCCCTTTTCTCCTTATTTGGTCCTGAGCGGTACCGGCAGGATAGTTTGCAAGTGTAATCATAATTTGAACCGGCAGAGCAAAGGGGAAGATTTTGTTTTTGAATAGATTTATACATGTTGAAATTGTGTTTTTCTGTAATGTTTTCTGTCTTTCTGTAAGGTCCCAGTTACGCCACTCTGTGAGTCTCTGTTGTTTTACGTTGAACTGAACTATCTGTGGGTGGAATTACAGTGCTGACACTATAGGAACCAGAATCCTGAAGTTTCTATAGTAACCAAGGTTTTAACATTACCAGTGGTAGATGATAAATGAAGTGATGGGTCTCTGGAAAAAACAAGGCCAGCATATGTCTGTCAACCATCTGGGGAAATTCCCAACAGAATATTTATGACACTTTTTTTCACATTTCATATAGAAAATATGCTGATTTGTTATTTTGCAGTGATAGTGGCCTTGTCAAATGGCCCGTATGGTTGAAAAACAACACACTCTAGCAACCATTTCAACCGTTCAGCTGTTTTCCAACAGTTTTTTTGCTTTGAAGTTTTTGTTGCTTGAAACAATGTGTTTCCTGTAGACCGCACCATGTGATGTCAAATGAATGACCTCACTGTTGCCTTCTCTCTTGTCTCCCCATGAGGCCCAGAGTTTGGCACTTTGTATATGCAGCACAAAAGAGTCTTTTGTGTGTCTTTGGGAAATTTCTCATCCAGATTTTACATTTCAGACAGAGTTAACACTTCAGATCTGATTTAAGAGTCGTTAAACGCTTAAACCGACTTCATTTGTCTAGTATTCTGTGCAACCGGCCTGCGGGTTCCTTTTGCCGTACGTCAGCAGATACTGCAGGGGACGCATGAAGAGCAGCGCATGACTGATTCATTATAAAGCAGTTATGCAAGGAAAGGTCCCATCTTTGTCCCCCCCACACACACACACTCTCTCTCTCTTATTTTGCTCATTGCTTTTTCTACCAGCGTTTCTTTGCTGGCAGTATTCCAAGTTCACCCACACACACACACATACTCACACTGATATTTTCCGGAGTGGAATTCTGTAACTCCACACTGGGTGTTTGGCAGTGTCTGAACCGCAATGGGACGCGGAGAGAACGAGACAGATTGCTATTTTTGAAGCAGCCTGTGTCATAGAGCTGCTACTGATTCATGAAAATAGAAAAATCTGCTAGTGGAGAATTTATCAATAGGATGTTTGCAAGAGCGCATTGCGCTTCCAAACAGAGTCTGTACGTGTGTTGTGAATAGATTAAGATGAGAAAAAAGGGTTTGCTTGTTTAGGGGAGAGATTAAATGATATGGTGTAGATATTAGCATCTTTGTGAGGATATGTGAGGACGTTTACAGCTAAAAACATTTTCTGACTTCTTACACTAAGACCAGCACACAGTTTTTGAACAAAACAAAAAGCACAAGAGAAATACACATTTTAGAGGTAGAACCAAAGGTTGGTTGAGGTCAATTAAAATACAGTGAGACCAAGGCTGAAATTTGGACCAGTGAAGGGAACGTTTGATACATCCTGAACTTGTTGAGGGTGTGACGCATCGGACTGGAACCCTGTGCTCCAACGAACACACACGCTGTTAATCTCATCAGCCAGATCTTTCAGGAACTGACTGTTTTCTAATCACGACACACACACACGCACGCAGTTTAACTCTGAGCCAACGCACGCTGACGGTGTTGTAGGTGGGTTACCTCATGCATGATTGGTGCTGGGTGTGGGTGACTAAGGGAGTCGTGAGGGAACGTAGCTCACAGACAAGGTCCTGCTGTTGGTTAGAACAGGACAGCTTGTAGGGGGTGTAGCAGGTGGTGCCGGATCTGTTTCTGCGGTCAAATACCACACGTAGTGCCACTCATTCGATACATCATCAGACACGTACAGTACAAACAAATGACTGTGCCTTTAGTTATTCATACAAAATCTGGAGTCACTTGCTCTTTTGATCTTAAAAGTGTACAGTATAACCATTTTAATAAGGTTATGAAGTTTGCACCATCTCTTTGACTCAGTGGATGTTTTGTTACAGTGCCTTCCAGAAGTCTGTTATGATTGCCTCTCCTCTGTACTGTACCTGGACTAAGTAGTTTACACTGTCATTTATGAAGACAGGCCAAGTTGCTGATGATGTGTAAACGTGGGCAGTCATGTATCAGTTTGCTCATGGTTTTAATGTCAATGTCATTATTTCTGATTGACTCACTTTTGTGGCTTAGTTTCAAAATTTGCTCCCTGGTGTTTGAGGCATTGGTCTATGGTAGTTTTAATTCTTTGAGGCTGACACTTTAAAATAGTTTTTAAACAAAGTCACACCAAATTCAGTTTTAGTTTTAAAGATTTAAATAATATAGTTTATTAAGCTGTGCCTTTTACATTTGAACCTAATTCTTGCCATGAAATTAGCCATAAAAGCTGATATGGTGTTACACTATATTACAAACAAAACAAAAAATGGTGGGCTGAGAGGACTGGGGATTGTAAAAGCAATGTAAAAACGAAAATGACTATGTCTGCAAAATACTTTTTTAAAAGAGTGAGAAAAATAAAGAGGGTTATCTTACAACAGTCCTCAGAACTGTAGTTCAGGCTGTCAGAGGAAATATGGGTAATGTAGGGGTAGTACAGCCTGCATGTGAAATTTTGTCCCCTTTCCACTAGTTATTAATTCATAAGAGCTATTTCATTTTGTGTGTGCATTGTAGTGATGAATATAATTCATTAGCGGTAATGTTACCGTAATACTGTGTCAGTAAAGCTAACAGTGAGAGAGATGAAAGATGATGCTTACAACCAGTACACAGAAAGCAAAGTCTGAGGTAAAACTATTTAATCTCGTTGAGAGCTGAGCCTTTACCTAGTGTGTGTGTGTGTGTGTGTGTTAATGCTCAGGTGGGGTGGAAGTTAAAATGAATAGATGTTTGTGTTTGTTCAGCATTTGTGACCTTATGCATGTACATAGTTTCTTCTCTGAACAGAGGGTTAATGTTGGACCAGCAGGTGATGAATCATATATTGTTTGTCAGTAATCTGATTTTGTTGTCGCTCTGGTGGATATAAACATGACAATGTACGACAGGGTGGCAACTCGCGGTGCACTTATGTGTGAACGGCAGTGCAGGTGTCCATCTGTACCGCGAGTGATTTTGAGAGGGCAAATCCACTAAAATGCCTCGAGGGATTGAAGACAGTGAAAGTTAAGCTTCTCTGTGTAAATGGAAAGAAGTGCACAGCAAAATGCCGCCCAGATGGAGGTAATTAAGCTGAAGAGAGAGAGAGCGATTTACGGAAGATCGAAATATAGTGAGAGCCCAGAGAAAAGGGAAGACAAACAGAAACAATGGGATAAATTGAAGCCAGACAGCCAACAGCTGTGTCAGATTAGGTTACCGTGGTTACGAGGGTCCGCCCCGCTGGCACAAACCAGGGGAGAACTACAGAGACACTACAGAGGTCGGATAGGAGCGAGAGGGTGTGGCCTATTTGAATGTGGTCATCTCTATGTCAGGTGACCTCTGTAAAGTGACATTCTAAAGTGGATCACTCAATCCACTGACACCCAACCCACTTAACACAACACTGGAGGCAATGTCATTTGTTTACTTACTTTTGTGTTTAATTACATTTTTTTTATTTAGATGTAATTGACATAGACGACTATATTAATTTCTATTATTATTTTTATTATTATTCTATTCCATTATTATTATAGTTTAAGCAGTGTTTAATAGCTTGCATGTAGTCTGTAAAAGGAATAATGGGATTGGAATCAAAGGAATAAGGGGATCAAATGTGGTAAATTCGTTGTTATATGTTGTGTGGATACAGAACTTACTATTACAATTAAACTCCACCTATTTTTTTTAAATCCCCATTAAATGTCAACAGTGCCATTGAACAGGTAGTTGGCATTCTCAGTTGGCATTCTTTGACCAATCTGACATCACATTGCTTAGGCCCCGCCCACTACCGTTGACGGACGCTGTTGTATTAGCATAGATCCTCCTCTGAGTGATTTCCCACATCCAGCCGCTTACCCTCACTCACTCAGTGTCAGTCAGCGGATTGAAATACACTGAGGTCAGCTAACCCTCATTGTTTTTAAGTGTAGATATAGGTTTGTTTTAGTTCTTCAGGTTGAAGTGGGATGATGATTCTACAGCAATGCTTAATAAAGCCCCACAGTGCAGTTCTGATTGGCTCCTGGCCTGTTGCTATGGAAGGGGAGGCTGTGATCCTATTGGTCAGTACAATATGGCCCACAGCTGATAAGGGTTGCATCTTTACATTGTTATGTTCGCGGACAGGAAGTGGAAGGTCATGTTAGACAGCTAATGTCTAATGAAAGGAACAGGGTTATGCCTCCATGTGAATCTCTCTGTGCCTCACTGGAGTTTGGAAACGAGCAGGAATTCTCTGTCACGTTTCAAAGGGGCTGCCGTGAGCAGGGCTGATTTAAACATAATTACTATCACAAGGGATATGTTTTGTATCACAGAGAGAGAAAACAGAAAGCAAGGCGAGTCAGTTATTTTTATGTAGCACTTTTCACAATGCATGTAGTCTTAAGTTCCATAAGATCCTCTCTAAGGAATTAGATTTGAAGCAACAATAAAAAATGACACAACAAAAAACTCCTGAAAGTGTTAGTATAACAATAAAAAAATTACTTTGGTGTGTTCTTTTATTCTTGGTACTTAAGCGAATAAAGAATGTTCTCATGTTCTCAGACTGGATCGGTGGCTTTATGGTCTGAACTATGGTCAGAGTTCATTTGCATAAATAAGAGAGCTGGGTAAAGAAGGAGGAACTGAATACATTTAAGTTCTGTAATAACCCCGTCAGAACTTGCTATTCATCTGCTATGTGGTTCCTTCACACAGCTGTTATAGCAGAAGTGACCCTTCATTTGATTTAAAGAAGATCTGACCACATAAGTGAGAGTTTTTACATGTCATTTAGCTCTGAATGAACCACAAACCTGTTGGAGAAAACAGAGCAGAGGGGCATGACTGAACAAGCAGTGGCGGGGGGAAGTGAGGGGGGGATTGAGAGAGAGAGGGAATGGAGAATTGTGGCATAAGGCAGAGACTGTGCTGCCCTCTGTACAGTAATGTATTGTGGGCGGAGCCTCGTTTGTGTCATTATAAATCTGAACCAGTAAAACCTGATTCTTGAAATAGATATAGGCCTATATATAAATAAAAAGGAGGGATTTTTAGAAACAGATTTCTTTTGTGGGGTTAGCTTTTCTGACTGATTCTATGTTGTTGTTGTTGTTGAAACCCTGTTCTTATGATGCACATAACATTTTGTAAACAATATTTAATCTTTGCAATAATTTAATTTCTCTTACAGGTAGATTCATGTGGATGGGAGGTGTGCCCTAATTGTGGGTGTGCCTCAGCACCTCCCACTTTGCACAGCCACTCCTCTCCATCG